>CAUYPK010045942.1:0-22674 GCA_963574355.1 Loris lydekkerianus
AACCTGCAAAATAAATTGGGGTCTGTGAGCAGATGAGCAGTAGAGAAACAGTTACCTACCACAGTGTTCCAAATAAGGCCCACCCTTGTGTACACCTCCCAGTAGTCATTTTCCCCCAGGGTTCTGCTAACAGAACCCTAATGTGGTTCCATAATCATGCAAATAGTAGTATGCTTAGGGGAAGTGAATCTTTCCTTAAGGAAAAAAGAGAGTGATCTAAGCCAGCATTCAGTAAATTTTATCTATAATGGCCAAATAGTAAATACTTTAGACATTGTGGGCCATGTGGTCTCAGACACAACTGCTCATCTATGTCATTGTAATAAAAAGAAAATGATAGATAATATGCAAATTATCTATATGAATATATATAGATAATATTCATGAATGTACCTGACTGCATTCCAATAAAAAATCATTTATGGACACTAACATTTGAATTCTGTATAATTTTCATGTGTTGTGAAATATTCTTCTTCTTTTTTTTTTTTTTTTTCTCTCAGCCATTTAAGTGTAAAAACACTTCTTAGCTCTAGGGCCATATAAAAT
Source organism: Loris lydekkerianus (assembly GCA_963574355.1). Taxonomy (NCBI): domain Eukaryota; kingdom Metazoa; phylum Chordata; class Mammalia; order Primates; family Lorisidae; genus Loris; species Loris lydekkerianus. The sequence goes on from CAUYPK010045942.1 coordinate 550, forward strand.
CAGGCAGCAAGTCGTATTTGGCCCAAGGGCTAGAGTTTGCCTGTCCCTCTCTGGTCTAAATTATTGTGGTTACTCTAAACTCCCAGTTAGAGCAGTTGGATATGTGATAAGGTTCTGACCAAAGAAATGAGATGTAAGGGAAAGTGTGCTAGGAAAGTGTCTAGAAAAGATTTTCTTGTAAAAGATTACAAGAAAAAAAGAAGTCACTGAAGATGAACTGTTTAGAGCTCTGTTAGCTACCCTTGCATCCACGAGAGGAAAGCCCAGGGAAGCACAGAGGAGCCCCGTAACAGACCATGTGGAAGACGTGAGTAGGACTGAGGCAGAATCACCCAGGCTGGATGAGTTAGAACGCAGCTGCTGCAGGAGAAGTTGTTGAGGTGGCATCCATGTCCCAATAGTTTCCAGGTTAGAAGAGATACCAAGGAACATGAAAAGTTCAAGTTATGATGCTACTTACAAAAGAAGAAAGGATGGTTTGAGTGGAAAATGTGTATGGTCTGAAACCTCAAGAAGACAGCATGAAATGAATAAAAAGACAGTTGAGGATCAGCAAGGGCTCAGCAGAGTCTAACGTGCTGAAATGTGAAGCGGATGATTCCACCTTGGTTCATAGAGAGAGGGTTTCTGGATAGGCTAATGAAACCAGGACAGAAGTGTTCACCACTCAACACGACAGGCCCAGCCGTGCATTCGTCCAAGCAGAATCCTGTCACCAGAGACTGGTAATGTTGGATCTTGGGCTGATCCTGTTGTTCCAAAGTGCTGTTGTCTCATGTGGATGTCACATTAGGGACCCCTTACAAAGAAGCAACTTCGGTCCCTCTCGTCCATTTACTTTAATCTGACTAGATCGGCAACTTTCCATCTGTGCTCCCCGGAGGCTGCGTGTTGGGTGATACACTAGGAACTCCAGGTGGCCCTTAACATTTCCAGTGGAGGAACAAAAATATAAAAAGTTGTAAAAAACAAAACCCAACAAATCAGAACCACAAAACAACAGAACACGTGATTCTGATATTTATTTTAAGAGACAGATTATTAAAGAGATGAGAAATAGCTTTAAATGTTTGCTACTCTACAAAGATATACCTCAGAGTAAGCTAAGTAGGGAACAGGGCAGGGTTTGGGGAGCTAAAATTCTATATATCTTCATATAGTAAAAAAAGACTTCACAAAAATGCATGAAAATGTAAATAAGGCAAATTAATTCACTGTTTACTTTAATAATAAAGAGTAATTCACAACCAAAAAGTAAACATTGAATAAAATCAAGTATTGGAGGGCATGTAGGGAAATGAGGACTCCCATTTACTGTCCATAAGAGTGAAAATTGGTACAGCTCTTGGAAAGCCATTTGGCAAGATCTAATAAATGTGGATTATTTGATATGACTCAGTACAGCAGTCTGACCTTCAAACATATGCCCAGAGGTATGAGTACAACACAAGGAAGGACCAGCTTCTGAAGCATTGTTATGACAGCATGCAATTCTTAACAAATGATAATATGGGAGTAGATAAATTAATCATGTCCTATGCATTAAACTGAATACTTCTAAAATGTCTTATTTTGACATTCCAAATATAAAGTGAACAAAAATCAAATACAAAAGGTTATAAACAAAAATACACAACCATTTATATAAAACTGTGAAAAAAATATGAAACATATTACACATTCTTGGTTATGTCATAGATAATAAAAATCTAATTGCAAACATATGCACTAACCTTAGGAGAATTGTACTTGGAAGGGAAGGAAGAAGAGAGGAAGCATTTGCAGAGCATAAGACAGAAAAGAGGAAGCTTTTAAAAGCTATGTATTTACAACTCCATTTAACAAAAATCTTCAGCAAATCTGAAAAAAATGTTAAAATGTGTTATATCTAGATAGTGAATTCATGGGCGTCTACAAAACTGTGTTATTGCATGTGTGAAATATCACATAATTTTTTAAGACTGTCTTGCACAGTTCATTTTAATAGCAAACTTTTTTTTCAAGGCTGAACATTCAATCAGAAACTGAAAAAATTGAACATTTTTACTGCACATAATAAGGTGCTGTAATAAAATGAAGTGTAGATTAGGATGGAGTATTGCTGTGAGAGTGTAAGAGAAAGAGCCAATTGGTTTGCTATATAACACGAGCAACTTGACCTTCTAACAGGAGATAGACATATGAAGGTTTTCACGAACAGTAGATTGAAGTAATTACCCGTATAACTGAGGGGAAAGACAGCGGAAAAAAACTCTTAACATTTATACCCATCCCAGGATATATGCTGGAGTGCTCAAAATATTTTGACAATAAGACAAAAATGAGAAACTGCGCTAATTCAAAGCCTTATTACTTCAAGTCAATTTTTTTTAATTTGCAGATTTCATGCAATAGCACATTAACCACTTAACAAAAAGGTAAGTAAAATACTTTTATAATGTTTTATAATTTGAAGTATCTTTATACTAAAATAAATACAGATATATTAAGATGTAGAAAATAATGGACATAGAGAAGTGGAAAAATTATTGTACACCTGTACAAATTTTTCTAAAGTAGACACAACCACAAGCCATGTTAAGAAACAGAGTATGACCAGCAAGCATCCTAGAAAGGTATCCTTTCATGATACCTTATCACCAGCCTTCCTCTGAAAGTAATAACTATTGTAATATCTAACACCATAGATTCATGTTGCTTGTTTTCAACCAAAATTGTCTTTCTATCCTTAGCATTATGTTTACTGGATTCATCAAAATTTAGCATGTAGCATTAGTTTATTCATTTTTTTATTTTCTTTTTTCTTTAAATTGAGGTAGAGTCTAATTCTGTCACCCAGTTTGGTGACACAACAACCTCAAACTCCTGGGTTCAAGTGATCTTTCTGCTTCTGCCTCCCAAGTGGCCAGGGAGTAGCTTGGACTACAGGTGCCCACCACAACAACAACTGCTATTTTTTTCTATTTTTAGTAGAGATAGGGTCTCACTCTTGCTCAGGCTGGTCTGGAATTCCTGTCAAGGGATGGTCCTTTCTCAGCCTCCCAAAATGCTAGGACTATAGATGTAAGCCATTGTGCCTGGCCTGTTCATTTTCATTGCTGTACAGGACTCTGTAATTTATTACAAGGTGTTTAACTACTATATTAATCAAAAACGTGTGGGTGATTTCCAGCTTTTAGCATTTATAATTAAAACTTCTATGAACATTCTAGTCCATATCTTTTTGAATACATATATAGGTATTTCGGTTGGGGAAATGTTGATTAATAATGCACCTAATATATTTGGCCTTAAGATTTTTAAAAATAGCTATACCAGTGAGTATAAGTATAAATTACATAAGAGGAGCAAACATTGATGATTTTTAAAGCTGAGTGACAGGTACGTCGTGGCTCATGATACTGTTTTATTTTCATTTTTATCTGTTTGAAATTTTTGATAAAAGAAAGCTTTTAAAAATAATTGTATCAACCTTCTGTTTTTAAAAAATAATGGGCTCAAATTCTTTAAATAATGTTAAAAAAGACAATAAAAGGCTGTGGGAGTGTTTTAGATTAAAGGAAATTTGACGACTACATGCAATTCTTGATTTTAAACTGGATCATGACGTAAAAGGGGAAAACTTGTAATGGACATCATTGGGTCAATCGATAAATTTAAAGTTAATAAATTAAGTATACTAAGGAATGTATAAAGTTAATATAATATATAAGTTAAGTTTGAAAACTATTATTATTAAAATTTATAGAAGTTGATAACGATTATGATTATGTAAGAAAATATTCTTACTTTTAGGAAACATCCTTTGTATAATAACTTTTTAAGGTCAAGGGCCATAACTTACACAACCTAGTGGTTCAGAAAATAGAAGAAAAAATAAAAATGTGTATGTGTATGTATATGTGTAAAGAGAATGAGCAAATAACAAAGCAAATGGAGTAAAATGTTCACAACTGGTGATTTGATAAGAAGTATATAGGTTTTCTTTACATAATTTTTATTTTTTTAAACTTTTCTGCAAGTTTATAATTTTGTACAAATAAAAATGTTTTTTTTTTTAAATGTGTCAATTTATGTTCCAACAGCAGAGTATGAGTCCTGCTGTCCAACACTCGTCATTAATTGGTTGTTGTGAATCTTTATCTTTTAGTCATTCTACTAGAAATAGTTGTATATCATTGTGGCTTTTACTTACCTTTTTTATTTCCCTGAAAACTAGTGGCTTCAAGCCCCTTTTTAATATATAAGTTGGTTATTTGAATATTCTCTTATGCAAAATATCAGTGTTTTCCCATTTTTCTATAGGATTGTCTATATTTTTCTCATTGATTTGCAAGAGTTATTTCATATGACTTCATATGAATTTTAAAGGAAAAAAGTGGTTTCAAAGAAACTACAAAATTATACAGAGAAGGCTTGAGTTATATCCCCAATCTCTGAGGAGTAGTTCTTATAAAAGATTTAGAAGCTCAGTTTTAGACTAATGGGTAGAACTTTCATCTGTACCCTCATGGGTTTTGTTTGAATCTCTCTTGAACAAATGATTCCTGAGCAATAATAGTTATGATTTTTTTCTTCCTCGCAGAGTTACAAGGAATAACAATCATTAAATGGATTTCCAGGTAGAAATGAAGGCAGTGTTGACACAAGATGCCAGAAATTGAGCAGACTTAACCTGAGTTTGTGTCTACTACAGCAAAGCTGTCTAGGTGATATTTATTAATCTTTTTTACCCAGAGAAACAAATACATTTTCTATCACAATTCAGAAAATGACTGAAAATTCATGCTTCTTTTTCATACCCTGATATTTTCAACGTATTCTATTTTAAAGCATTGTTATTGCTATTTTTAGTGTAGGCTGCAATCCACTAAACTGATTTCATATTACAGCTCTTTGAAAGCCTTTGCTTTAGAAAAGTCTTCTCAAATTTTATGATGTGTACACATTATCTAGGATTCTCATTAAAATGCAGATTCAATGTTCACAAATTGGGTAAACAATGCTATTATTACCATTATTACTATTAATATCATTTTATTAATAACACTGCTTAGCAAGATACAGATCTGAGGTAATTGGGTATATGGGCAACTTAAGGTGTCAGAAATTGTCAATTCCATCATGTTTTATTCTATACCTCTTCTCCTCCCTCCTCCCGTGCATGATCTGCTACTCCTTGCTGTGCCCACACCACCTGAAGCCAACCAGTCACCCACCACTGGAGTTTATCTGGCTTGCAGAGAAACAAAGAGTCTCTCTATGGATGCCTTTGGTCTCCTGGTGCTGCACAGCAAGGTCTCTCCAACTTGAATGTGAATAAACGTAAAAATGCAGATTCCAACTCATAGGTGTGGGTAAGGCCAGAGATTCTGAATCTCTAACAAGTTCCCATAAGATGCTACAGGCCCATGGCCCCCATTTTGAGTAACAAAACTCCAGAAGACAATAAAGCTGATATGTAAGACTTTTTTTGAATTCAAGTATTAGCAAGAATGAAGTGACTAAAACAACTTTAAGCACCAAGGCTTTTGTAAGAGCCAACAAAGGATGATTTTTAAGGAGTTAGTACACAGAATCCCTGAAGATAGCTCCTGGGATTCTAATTACAAAGGAAAGTACATAAGGTAGATTCTGGAGGAAAGAGGGAGAGGAGGGGCCAAGGCCATGGTCTCAGAAGCAATGTAAAAACTCATATGAAGGCTGAGCAGGGCAGATCATTCCTCTAATCCTAGAAATCTGGGAAGCCAAGGCAGGAGCATTGCTCAAACCCAGAAGTTTATGAGCCCAGCCTGACCAAGAGTGAGACCCCGCCTCTATTAACAGAAGAAAAATTAGCCAGGTGTGGTAGCAGATGCCTATAGTCCCAGCTGCTCAGCTTCTGGGGAGGTTGAGGCAGGAGGATTGCTCGAGCCCAGAGTTTCGGGTTGCAGTGAGTTATAGTGACACTGCCACGCTCTAGCCTGGGCAACAAAGCCAGACTCTGGTCTTAATAACTAGGAAAAAATAGAAAGAAAGAGCGAGGGGAAAGGAGAGAAGGAAAGAGGGATGGAGGGAAGGGAGGGAGGAAAGGAAGAAGGTGAAAAATGAAAAATGCATATTAGATGAGGAAGCATTGCGAGTAACAATGAGATTCCAATTACAGTGAAGGAACTACAGTAATGTTCTGGAGTAGAAGAAGTAAAAAGGCTGTGAAGTCAGCAATCCTGAAATCAGATAGAATGATGTCAAGGTCAAGAGGCACAGGCTGAGGCCATGGAAGACACAGGAAATGGTGCTGGGGGTCTAGAAGGCAATCTTGACAAGGATGAAAAAAAGGCTATCCTAGACAGAGAGCAGACGTTTCTAAAAGAGAGAGAAAATGACACAACAGGGTGCCGCTGGCCTGTGTGACTCTTTTGCACAACGAGGTGAACAGAGCTGTGTGAGCTTTCAGCCCATCCTAGTTCTGCCATCCCCGCACTGCTGGGCTATACACACAAGGCCAGGCCACGGCCACAGACTGCACAGAGTCAGCCCTCCTCCCAGGAGGAGCTAAATGAATCAGGAGAAAGCTTGGTTTCTGCTGCATGATGTTTTAAAAGAAATGGCACTGACAGGAAATGCTGGTTACACTAAGGAAGTAGGAAAAGAAATAGTGTTTATGGGCCATGCCACTTAGGACAAGGAAAAAGAAAAGGCATAAATGAAATAGATTTTTTTTAAAAAAGCAACACAATATTGTTAAACCTGTATGTAAGAAAATACCTCACGGGCCACAGAGAAAGGAATTATTAAAGGTTAGGTGGCTCAGAAGGGTTCTCTCTAAGCCTCATCCAGTAATAATAAGAAATTACAATGAGCCAGGAACTTGGAGATTAAAAGAATTTGCCAAAGTTATCAAACACATAAAATGGTGAGTATTTATTGGTTGATCAACTTAGACCTATGAAATAGTTCCATTCAAAAACATTTTTCTGCTATTAAATAACCATAAAATATATCCATATATATATAAAAACAAATTAAAAGAAAAAACTTCTTTACCTTGATTTGAATAAAAATTGTATAATCAAAATAATTATTCTTCATCCATAACCATGGATTTGTATCCACATTTGTGTCTGTCTCTAATGCATGTCACTGGTTTTTCTATAGAATGCATTTTTTGAATGTTTTATTTCTTCACAAAATTGCCTGCAATCTTCAAAATTACATTTTAAGATTCCTAAATTTGAAATTGTTGACATTTTCAAATACATCTTCTCAGTAGGTCACACTATTTTTGACAAAATACTCTGTCCACAGTTGCAAAAATACCTAAGTAGATATGAAGAGACTGCTAAAGAATATTCTCAACTCTAATTTTTTCATGTTGACATTTGTAAATACTTCCATCTAGAAATGTTTACTGTTATCTATCTTAGTAATTCTTTTCAGAATATGCTTTGTCAACAAATATTTTTGAAAGACAAATCTCATCAAGTAAGTTGATTTGGTATATTATTCTTTTGAAACCTATAAACCTTCTTTCTTAATTTCATTATATTCTGATACAGAATATAAATGTATCAAATTAAAAACATTTAAAACAATCAAAAGACTGTTCCCAGTAATCAAGATAGTTCAAAGTGCAATCAAAGTTTTCAAAAATAAATCTTGGCTAAAACTTGAACTCTCAAATTTTAATTTGTTTAGTTTTTTCTCAGCTTTCATAAGAGTAAAGTGCAATGCCTACCTGCAAACTTTGATTTTAATAATTGCCGTTTTCTAAAAACTTCCAAAGTTTCCAATTTTTGTTATGCAAATTTGAATACTTTCATTAAAAGTTTCCAACTGAAACAACCTAAATGCCCACCATCCCAGGAATGGATTAACAAGCTGTGGTATATGTATACCATGGTATACTATTCAGCCACAAAAAAGAGGGTGACTTTACATTTTTTGTATTAACCTGGATGGAGCTGAAACACATTCTTCTTAATAAAGCATCATAAGAATGGAGAAGCAAGAATCCAATGTGCTCAATTCTGATATGAGGACAACTGATGCTAGTACATGGCAGGGGGAGGGGAGTGGAGAGAGGGAAGGGGGTGAGGGGTCACAATGTGTGACACACTTGTTGGGTGTGGAACACAATTATAAGAGGGACTTTACCTAACAAATACAAGCAGTGTACCCTGGTTCTTTGTACCCACAATGAATCCCCAACAACAACAATAACAACAACAACAACAAAATTCCAACTGATTTTAAATAAAACTTCAACCAAATGACTCATTTACAAATCAGTTGAAGACCATGGAAGGGTACTCAGGTTTATTTACTAGTTAGTCCTCCAATCTCAGCTACTTTAAAATCTAATTGAAATTATTCAGTAAAAGAAAGACTGCCATGCTGGAGGGTATTTTTTTATTTTTCAAAATTCAATGTCAGCTTCATTATAAAGGTCTTTTTTAGTTTAGTTTTTCTCTGTGTGTTTATGTGTAATGCCTATAAAATTTAATAACTAGATCATCTATTTTTATTGCTAGTATATTTTAGTTTCTTGGTGTTCAATTATGGCCACATCAATTCTTTTTATGCCACAACCTGTTTCAAATACATTTCTGCTCCATGAATTTCCTAATTTTGTAAAAACATTGTTTTCACCATAACACTGCTCTGCCAGATTTGCAATCACTTTGAAAACAAACAACTTTACCTTCACTATTGAACTTTTTAAATGAATTTATATTAGCATTTACAATAAGGTTAAATTTGTCTCATTTGATAGAACTCCCCAAAACTTTATTTAATTCTTTGTAGTGATCACATTATTATTGGATTTTAACATAACTATGTATTTGAAATATCTATGGTAGGCAGAATAGTGAGCCTCCAAAGTTGTCCACATTCTAATCCTCAGGTTCTATGTCTATGTTGTTCTAAGTTAAGAATCTTGAAGTGAAGAGATGATCTTGAATTATCTGGGTGGGTCCAACACAAGGGTCATATAAAAGGATCAAAGTTAGAGAAGGGATATATGACCACAGAGGCCCAGATTACAGTGATGCTCTTTGACAAGATCACAAGCCAAGAAATGCAAAAGGCCTTTAGGAGCTGGAAAAGGCAGGGAAATTCTTCTCTCTAGAACCTCCAGAGGATCACAGATCTGCTCACACCTTGATTTTAACCTGTGAAACTCATTTCAGACTTTTAACCTCCAAGACTGTAGGAGAATACGTTTGTGTTATCATAAGCTATTAAGATTGTGGGAAATGGTCATAGCAGCATAGAAAATGAATACAACATCTGATGGTACAATATAAAATTGGAGTCATTTGAATGTTGGCAAGGTTTTTCTTCTGCCAAAGGAGCCAGTATTTTAAAGCTTTTAGCTCACTTTTGTTACGTATATAAGAAAACTGAAAATGAAAAACAAGTGGTTTTAATCAAAAACAAGGGAAGTTAATTTATAACAGTAGATATTTGATCTAAATGAAAAGTCATTCTTCATGTTAATATGAACATCCACGTTCTATAAGTTACAGATGCTAAGTCATCATCTTCCGGAATGGTCCTCTTAACTTTTGAAGTAGAAGCTTCTTTAGCAGATTTGGGTCTTCTGGTTGCCATGCAGCTAGTGATTTCAGTCCATCCACGGAAAGTGGTAAATGTTAATGAATACCGTGTACAAGTTACACATCCATCATCAAATTTTTGGAGAAACAGAAATCCAAGGATTGATTTTTTTTTTCCCATATTGCCACAAAAAGGGAGGATTTTCCTATATTCAGTTCAACAGGGTAAGGCTAACGGTGGGACCTGAGCATGCCCAAGTTTCAGTATCCAGGAGTGTCCTGGAACCAATTCTGCCGCTTCCCCCAAGGATGCCAAGGGATGGCTGCATTTAGCATTATGTTAGCTCTAAAGGAATAGCATCCCTTCTCTAGAGAAGCTTATAATTTAATGGAGAAGGGGAAAATTGCATTGGCTAATCTTGTAAAACTAACTTTTTAAAAATTAAATATATTCAGTGAAACTAATGCCTTTGTTGGCACTTAATAGCCTGAGTGATAACATGAAGTCCCAGGCAGAGCGTTTCTCAAATAAGCTCAGTTCTTCTGCTCAGTATTTCAGCGAGCCGCAGAAAGCGATTTGCATCCCAATATGTGGGAGCAGTGGAATTCTTAGAATCCCTGAGCAGCTTCACAGCCTCTTCTTTTTTGGCAGAACCATAAACTAGGGAAGTCGGATATCCTGCTTTCGAGATCTTATTTGGATTCCTCCTAAATGACAAGGTTGAGCAACGCCGCGTGGAACACGTGATTCAATTTCCATTTTAGTCGGATCGCAGGCAATCTGCTTTCTAACATCTGCCTGCGAAAATCCAGGGCAGATTTCTTAAGAAACCATGAAACCGATTACTGGTTCCTGTAAAACTGTCTGCACCAGCTTTGTTTCATTTCACCAATAGGCGGCACTGTGGGCAATGACATGGAATGTGTGCAATACAACATTTATTGGAAAAAAAAAATAGGAAAAGCCTTTAAAAAAAATTTATTTTTTTGATGGGGGGGTTGGGGGCCGGGAAAAACATTCCGTTCTATTTACAAGTAACTTATGCTAATAAGTATCCTTATAGTTGTATAATTATTATAGTTTATTTGGCTATACAACTATTACTTACACTTACACAATTTATAATTTAAATGTATGTATATATGTATCAGTTAGAGTTGTATAATTATTACTACTATTTATTTTCCTTTTTCAGAATTTGCTTCACCGAAGACTGGCTAACCCTACTTCACATCTATTAAATGAGAAGATTAGATTTGCTCAGGGGCAGAAAATCCAAGTGCCTGCTAGAGCAGGTAGTTAGTTTAAATAAGTTCAGAGGTTCTGGTGTGAGAGAATAAAGAGGCTAAGCAGAGCCCAACCAAAATAATTCAGTTTTAAATGTTTTTTTGTTTGTTCTCTGGTTAGTGTGTCTTTTCCTTCTTCTTTTAAATAGTAAACCAAAGTAAAAAGGTTTTAGGAGCAAATTTTTCTCTGCTGGATTAAATAATATCTATAAACTCCTCTAGGTACTGAACACTGTAATGCATCCTAAACTCTACTAGAATATCTATACAAAGACACCACAAATTCATTTCTAACCATGTACATATATTAATATGCATAATCCTAATGTCTTCAATCTCTGATTGGTCTGTTTTAGTCTAATTTGAAACAAAGTACAATAATATTATTTCCCTTTCAATATGTACAGGATAATATGAAAGAGACTTAGAGATCATAAGACTCCATTAACTTCCAACTTCTTGCTTTTTAGGTAACAGCATCACCAAGTACTTGGATCTCTGCAGTTAGAAATCTTGGAGTCATCTGTTATACTTCAATGTCCTTCACCTCCAATATCTCATCAATCATGGAGCCTAACTAGTTTTGCCTCCAAATTCTCTCTATATTCTATTTATTATTTATAATTCCTATGACTACTGTCCTAATTCTAACACCCACTGCCTGTATCTTATCCAATAGTCTAAATAAACCCATTGGGACTATAATAACCGACCCAGCAAAAGACCCCTAAAGGCTCCTAATTGTCTCAGCCTTAGTCCCTGCATGCTGCAACCTCCACCCCACCCCCACCCCCGCAAAATCCAGTAACAGGTTTCAGAATGGAATAAGGAAGTTCCCTGAGTTACCCCAAACTCCTAACCACAGGTAAAACAATGGTGAAAACTTACTCAAGCTAAGTGTCCGAAGCTGTCCCTGTGCCAACTGCCACGATGTTACCCCTTGAGCCAACCACCACACTGTAAGCCTGCTCTGAGCTAACCGCCACGTTCCACTTCTGTGTTCACTAACTTGCTTGCCACACAGCAAAAATCAGCCTGCACTGCACTTCGGGGTCACCTACCCTTTAGGGCAGCAGTCCCCTGTGCAGGTGTAATAAATCACCATCTGATTTATACCTGAAGTGGGGTCCAAGTTTTTCTTATAGGTTGCAATGGGTACAACAGGACAGTGAATGCTCTCAGGGTAGGGGGGAAAGTACAATTGATGTAGGTAGCATCAAAGCTGTAACTGGGATATTTGGTTTGTGTATGTCTTTACAGCCTTGGCTCTTGCATATTGCCCTAGCATACTCTACATTTTCATCCTCAGTTGCACAGAACTATTAACCTTATTAGAACAAACCATATAACACCCTTTGATGGATTCTACAGTCTGCAATACCTTTATTGCCCAGAAATTGCCTAGCTATCTTTATTCAGATTTCTAATTTCAGCTCAATTATTTATTCCTCCAAAGCATTCTCCGATTCCCCCAGATACAAATAATGATTAATTATTCTATGACTGCATGTTTGTACACATCTCTCACATAAAAGTATCACATCACATTGAATGTATATCCATCAGAGAGGGGACTGTCACTCATCTTTATTTAATTACTGAATTGCACCTGAAATAAATTGTCTAAAATCTGACTTCCTGGTTTTGCATCTTAACTTTGCCACTAAGCCACTATGAGACTTTGAGCAAGGTAGAATACCTTTCTAAACCCCATTTGTTCATTTTGAATAATAGTCACAACAACAGTAAGAAAATGCATGTCAATCACTTACTACAGTGTTTGACACCTGTAAACAATCCACTTCACTATTTCCTTTTTTTTACATTCTATAAAATACTGGGCTCAGATTAGAAGACCCATATAATCCCTCCTGGCTCTAACATTATTTGACTCTACTCCTGATTAGACTGGAACTTGTCAACCATTTTAAATACCGCTGTGCTTAGACTGTAGCAGTAATCAGAAAAAGTTGTAGCCTTGATTCTAAATCAGATAATTTTACTGAGCTCTAAACGTCAGGAAATATGTATGTATACTTTAATTATTAAATCAAAATATAATTGCCTTAATAACTTGTATCTCCCCTGATATACATTTCTTCCTCAACTTCCCTTCCAACATTCCTGTGTACACATATTCATTACCAAAAACATTCTGGAGACATCCAACTGACAAACAAAAAGAACTGCTTACCCACTGCTTAAAAATATTTGAAAATCCCCACATCAAAAAATCTCAAAACTGCAGATGCTGGTGTGGATATGGAGAGAAGCGAACACTTTACACTGCTGGTGGGACTGCAAACTAGTACAACCATTTTGGAAGGAAGTATGGAGAAACCTCAAAGCACTCAAGCTACACCTCCCATTTGACCCTGCAATCCCATTACTGGACATCTACCCAGATAAAACCCTTTTATCATAAGGACACTTGCACTAGACAGTTTATTGAAGCTCAATTTGCAATCACCACAATGTGAAAATAGCTTAAATGCCCACCAACCCAGGAATGGATTAACAAGCTGTGGTATATGTACACCATGGAATACTATTTAGCCATTTAAAAAAATGGAGACTTCACATCCTTTGTATTAACCTGGATGGAAATGGAAGACATTATTCTTAATAAAGCATCACAAGAATGGAGAAGCATGAATCCTATGTACTCAATTTTGATATGAGGACAATTAATGACAATTAATGTCACTGTGGGGTTGGGGGAAGGGGAGAGGAGAGAGAGAAAGGAGGAAGAAGGGGTGGGGAAAAGAAGAGCAGAGAGAGGGAAGGAGAGAGGGAGGTGGGGCCTTGGTGTGTGCCACACCTTTGGGGGGCAAGACATGATTGCAAGAGGGACTTTGCCTAACAAATGCAATCAGTGTAATCTGGTTTATTGTATCGTCAATGAATCCCCAACAATAAAAAATAAATAAATAAAAAGAAAGAAATAAAGAAAAAAAATTTTTTTTAAATTGCCCCTAGGCACAGTGAACAAGTTATCCTAAAAAACTCTGACAAAGTTTTGGGTGTCCACCCTTTTTTCTTCTCTGCCACAGATTGGAAGAACAAGAGCTGCCTTGGTCCACACATTAAAAACACAAATGCTAAAGAAAACTGATTAGCAAAAAAAATAAAAAAATAAAGGTCCATGCATACTGTTTGGGATATCCAACACCACAGACAAGCAAAAAAAGTTCTCACAAAATCAGCATGTGGGCACAGCTTGTTCTACCCTGCTCTTAATCTTTATGACCCCCTACCTACAGCCAACACATACACACACACACCCCTACCCTATCAACTTCCTTCAGATATCCTAAATTTTGTAGATTTTCTTTTTCTTTTTTTGCCCTTCTCATTGTTTCTATAACCAGAAGTTCTCTAGAAGTTTTAAGCCCTTTTTGCATGATTTAGCTCTTCATAAGAACTCTGATAGTGGCCCAGGAGGCATAAGTGATGGGAGAAAATGAATTAGGTAGGAGGTATATATGCCAGCGAATACTAGATTTGGTAGAACAATTTCTCTTGTGTCGTAAGTACAATTTTTCTTTCAAGGGAACATGTGCTCTGGTCAAAGCCCTTTTCACAGATAAAATTAATGAAATATTTTTGAAACCACCCTTTACAAATTAATAAAGGGATGCATCCCAAGACCTGTGATAAGGGCCTAAACTTTGCGAAGGTTCAGGCATAGCTAAAAATGATAATAACCAGTCCTTGTCCTGTAGATTGCACTCCTGTAATTGCTACTCAGGAGTCACATAGCTGATGGTCATAAAGATTCTTAACTTTCTCCATTGATAACATCACCTTTGTGAAACCTAAGGCTAGTTTTTGAGATATATGCCAGGCCCTGCATTCCTGTGCAAAGGCTGACCCATCCAGACCGATGGCCCATACAGAGGAACTCACTTAACTGGTATTGCAACACCCACTCAGCAAAGGAGACAATTTCTATGCCCTTGAAGGGTAGAAACTCCACCCTGCACTTGGCCAAGTAACAGACACAATTGCTTAGACTTTTGCCCACAAAACTATCTTTAAAATCCCTATGTCCCAAATTTTGGGGAGATGCATTTGAGAAATTCCTCCTCCTTTTTGATGGCATGTCCTCCCATGGCATCTGCAACATTAAACCCTTTATCTGCTTTAAACCCTGCTATCTAGGTAATTGGACTGTTGTTGAGCAGTGGGCAATGAACCTGGCTGAGGTGTAACACTTTCAGTTTATCTAAATTAAAGAGTGCTTTTCATATATAAAAAAAAAAATCTAAGGTAAAAACTACAAGTGATACTTCGCTTTGAAAATTTTACCTTTTACATGTGACTCATCCAAAAACCATCATTCCATTGATCATTTAAATATTTGGCACTGGCTATAAAGTGCCATGGTGAATAAGACCCTGTCTCAGACTTTAGGTAGGTTACAGACTACTGGAATATAGATGTATAACAATTATATGCCCTATACTAGTGCAAGTGAAATTACAAACTGTGATTTCCTTGGTTGGAAATAAATGTTTTATAGCCCTAAAAAGAGGAGAATTGAACACATAGTTGGTAAATGATAAGACATATAGAGACCATTTCTCTTATTCTGGAAAAAAAAAAATGTTCAAAATAACTACCTAAAGTAAAGAAATTCAGACTGATGTGATCCCCTCCCTCCATTTACACTCAAGAACTGAAACATTTCTGAATTCTCACATTTCAGGACTAGGAACATATGAACCTGAAGAGTACCAGTGGATAGAGGACCGAGATAAAGATTTAGATGGCACACAGAGAACAGGAGCAGAAAATTTTACAACTTTACATGAATGTAAGAAATGAGAAAGGAGCTTTATTTTTAGAATATGAAATACTTTATCCATTTACATAGCATGTAAAAATTTCAAGGAAAGAAAGTAACTCAGTGAAGTTGCAAATCTGGATTGCACTTTAAAGGCTCACAGTATAATTAAAATATCCTTAGCTTATTTTCTTCAAATTCAGACTAAACACCAACGAGATTAATGGTGGAATCGTAGGAAACTTAGAAATTCTCCTAAGTACTTTTTTTGGTTGCTTTTTGAGTGCCATGGCATCGTAGTTCATAGCAACTTCAAACTCCTGGGCTCAAGCAAACTTCTTGCTCAGCCTCCCGAGTAGCTGAGACTATGGGCACCCAACATGATATTCAGCTATTTTTAGAGACAAGGTCTCACTCTTGCTCAGGCTGGTGTCTAACTCCTGAGCTCAAGCCATCCACCTGCCTCAGCCTCCCAGAGTGCTGGGATTACAGGCATGAGCCACCTCACCTGGCTTGATCCTATGTACTTTTAAGTTTAAATATCATTTGGTCAGACTCTTGTTTGGTTCCTATTCCAAAAATATTGATTATTATATTAATCAATATAATTATTAATAATTATAAAAGTATAAAGTCATTCAAAAATAGTCATGTAGATATTATTAAAATAACACCAGATATGTATTTCTGAGAAACTTTCTGTCCAAGAAAATTGCACCCCAAGAGTAATAGAGCTCATGAGAAAAATACCAACAAAATGGCAATGCTAATAAAAATACTAGCACGATCCAATCTTCACTGACATTTGCAATAAGAATCCATCCTGGTCCATTCTTGAAGCCCTGTATCACAGGGGATCGTGCTTTCTTTTAAGATGTAGTTCCTTGAAAAGTATGTTTCTAATTAGAAACCAACTTTATCAAAATTACAGATATAGTCCAAAGGGAGACTTCTTCACTAATCTTTTTTGTCACCTTAAATAAAAGGGAACAAATGCCTTTTTATCTTCTTTATCTATACATGCACCTTCTCCAGAAGCTTGTCTTGTGATGAGAGGAGATTGGCAGCTGGTGAAGCTGCACTAAACCAGCACTTCCTACACCAAAGAAAAGCATTTTCTAAGATGGGCTTCTTAAGAGGCAAAAGAGAAGCTTGTTTATCACTTCAAAACATTAACATGCTTGAAAAATTTATATATAAATCCTGACAAACTCCATATTATACTGATCATCCCCATTTTATCAACCATGTATGAGCCAGTGACTATTAAGAGGACATGCATAATGCATTACAGGCTATATTGGACAGATGATTTCCAGACATAAAGAGGTTTTTTAAATCTAAAAGGATTCGACAACTTACAAAAGCTATTCATCATAATAGCAAAGTCAAATGATGTCGTGCATGCAAGATCCTCATTTGAGTGCCACTTAATATGCCGAAGCTTACAAAATAGTTAACAGATGCTTGTAGTAAGAAATAGATTTTTAGAATTATTGAGCTTTCAAAAAGCTTAAAAAATAAAGTACACTATTAAAAGTAGAGTGCATATGAAAAATGCTTGATTTAGTTTAGTACTTCACTGTGCTATACTAACCTGTGATATAATTGACCTATTTCTATCAAAAGGAAACCATGAGCCTGAGCACAACTATCACACCTTGACTTTAAAGGGTGGTTGAATAATTGGTGAGTGGCTTGGGTTTGCTGATTCTGGTCCCCTGGAAAGGAGTGCCCAGCAGACATAACGCCCACTGTGAGCTCAGGCTCGAGATCCACCTGTAGTGTTTCCCTAGAAAGACTCCCAAATAGGTTTTGTGCCATGGGCCAAAGAAATAACCTTATAAACTAACTGGAAGATTGTGTTATTTTAAGAATAAAGCAAAACAAAAATCTTAAAAGTGACAATTAGAATGTTAAGTGAGAACCTGGACCTTGTTTCTCATAACTCCAGCAAAACAGGATGCGAAAAGGCAGAAAGGAGCAGGGTGCAGTGGCTGATGCCTATAATCCTAGCATTCTGGGAGGCCAAGACAGGTGGATCACCTGAGTTCATGAGTTCAAAATCAGCCTAAGCAAGAGCAAGACCCCATCTCTACTAAAAATAGAAAATTAGCAGAGCATTGTGGTGGGCACCTGTAGTCCCAGCTACTCAGAAGGCTGAGGCAAGAGGATCACTCCAATCTAGGAGTTTGAGGTTGCTGTGAGCTATGATGCCATAGCACTCTACCCAGGGTGACAGAGTGAGAATCTCTCTTAAGAAAAAAAAAAAAATTAAACAAAAGGCATAAAGGGAAAATGACAAAAGATACAAAAATGCTGATAATTATTAAAAATGCTGGTAATTATTAAATCTGAGTGCCAGCTATATGGGGGTGAGGGAGCTACAATATTCTCCCTATTTAGATAAGCTTAAGATTTTCTTTCTCTAGATACGGAGAAAAGGAACTATGAGCAATACCAAGTATACTCTGTCTGGCAGGGTGAATGTTACACTTAATAACATAAATAAACAAAATAAAAATAAAATTCTCTGGTCAGCTAGTTTACTAAATTCCCATGGTTAGAAGATTTATCGCCAAGATATATACTCTTCCTGAAGTTAAGTTTTAATATTCTAAGAAAATGTGTCTATGTTTACAAAATTTCATTTAATTTCATTAAAGTGTCATTTGTTGTCTGTTTTTCTCAAACACACATGAAATTACATACAAAGCACTTAAATACAAAGCATTTTAAGTGTGGTAAACAAAATGAATCTAACAACCACTATGTGTAAAATGTAATTATCACAAGAAAGTCTGAAGGTTTTGATTATAAACATTCATCTTTCAAAGCACTTGGATTTTTTTTTTAATTTTAGTAAATTCAGTAAAGCCTTATTCTAACAATGCTGATTTAGAATTGTATATTATTAATCGAATTCTTAGTTACTAGGCAAAGTCAGAAAAGCAAAGACTACATTCATTGCTACTTTTGCACATAAAGGCAAAACACTTAGTCATTATGTCCCAAGCATCCAGGATATTGAGTCCATCATTTTTAATAAGTTATTATATAATTATCATCTGACAAACAAAGCTTGGAGAGTACCTGTCATGGTTTTTAAAGCAAATTTGGCATCCTATGACTTTCTTATGGTAACTATATTTATGCACCTATGTTTCTCACTGGAACCAAATGCACAGACTTCTTGATAGAAATAGGGGTCTGCCTGTAATAATAATTCATTACTACCTCTTAACAATAGGGTAGATAATAAATACCTTCATCTGAATTCCAACCAATGGATATATAAGGACAAGTGCCTAATTTTGCTCAGTGAGAAGCCACATCAAGAGAAAAAAATGGGGCAATTTCTTTATCACGAACTCACAGAGTTATTAATTGTTGCAAACAACCAAGAAAGCATGTACTATTTACTAACTCTGTGTAGTTTAAGTAAAACAGAGGCTATAGAATTTGAAATAAACAATGGCCAAGGTTGACTAAGAAGTACCACACCATCGATATTTTTATTGATTTCAGTTGGAAAGTAAATAAAAGTATGACGTTTCTGTGAAGAAAGGTCATTGAGCATTCATTTGTCAAATGCATGTGAGCACTTACTCTGTACCAGGCAGTGGGCTAGTCACTAATGATATATAGATATACAAACACAACAGCCCTTGCCTCCCAGACTAACTGTTGTTGTGAGTAATTTCTTCTCAATGTTCCATAGACCCACTCAATTAATAGCCTTCAGGCAAAGAAGAGTTTAGGATAGGATAAGAATTAGGGCAAAATAGACAAAAGACATTTTGTTGAAAGGAAACCTTTGATGATCTATATCCTACTATTAATACGAATTAGCAGTTACTAAAAACTGACTATAAGCCAGAAAACCTTGTTTTTCTCATTTTAAAAGCCTATACAGGTCACTTCAATCCTCTATACTTCAATTTCTACCTGGAAATCTGTTTGAGTGCCTGTTAAGATTGTAGGGCTAAGGGAAACGACTTTTAATTTTTTTTCTTCTTTTAAATTTCCTACGACTTGTTAAATAAAACATGATACTTGTCCTCTTTCACTGGGTGACATCTCTCCTTTCCCATAGCAATTGTTTTTGATCTCGTCAGCAGGATTTTGACTACAGTGGGTGAAAAAAGCAGCAGGAGAAAGTGAACACTTAATTGAAAACAAATGTTGGTTTAAATACAGACAGGAAAAGCTAAAGACACTTAAAAATATATAGGCACTGAGCAAAGGGCAATTATGAGGAAAAATGAATATTTAAGTAGGAAATATTCCTCCATAGCAGGTCTGCGTCGGTTAGATTCACTGTGATACAATAAACATGTATCCATCAGACGGCACCAGGCTCTGTATTACACAATGGAACAGAGCAGCTAACACAAATATTTGTTTTTATAATATTCAGTGTTTAATAAGTGACTCTGGGATACATAGCTATTTTCATTTCCACTTTATAGGTCAAGCAAGTGAATCCCAATAAAGCTTTATGGTACAATGGTACACAGTTAATAAGCAGCAGAACTGGAATTCATGATCATGCTTCTAACTCTCAGTGCAGTGCTCTAAGTACTATAGTGCCTCAGATAATCTCCCCTTCCAATAAAAACTTCTACTAATATTATTTATACTTACTTTAATGATATTTAATAATTTATTAAGCATTTATTATATGATAGGCATTGTGTTGATACTATATAGAATCTAAATACATTAGCTAATTAAATCATCACAGCACTTGATGAGTTAGATGTCATTTCTATCATTATACAAATGAATTAACTGAGGCTTATGAAGTCAAGTATCTTCTGTTGCCAAGACAGCCCTAGGTCCCCCAGCCAGTAAGTACAAAAATCAGACTCCAACCCTGATTCTGAAGCCTGGGGTTCATGGCCAACACAGGTGATCCCCAACTTGTCTGATGAGAGCACACACTTGGGTACTTAAGAAAAACACAAATTTCCAGGCCTTTGCTCCTAGATTCTGATATAGTAGGTTGGGCATATACAAAATTTTAGCAAGCATTGGACAAATATCAGATCAGTAAAGGAAACCCATACTTCACACTGAGGTTAATTTCAACTTCTCAAATTTACCTAATAGCTGAGAGGCTAGCAAGCTTTTTCTGTAAAGGGCTAAATAGTAAACATTTTAGACATTGCAGGCCCAACAGTTCCTGTTGCAAACACTCATCTGTGCTCTCGGAGTTGGAAAGAAGCCACAGGAAATATGTTAACAAATGAGTATGGCTAGGTTCCCACAAAACACTTATGGATACTGAAATATGAATTTCACATAATATTCATGTGGCATAAAATAGTATTCTTCTTTTGAATTTTTTTAACCATTAAAACTGTACAAGTATTCCTATGTCATATATCATACAAAGACAGGTATACAGAAAATTCGGCTTTTGGGGTACTTTTGAACATATCTGTTTTAGCCAACTTTCTCTTAGAGGTTCACTCTAACTGAAGTGTTGAAAGAAATTTTTTTTTTTTTATTGTTAAATCATAGCTGTGTACAGCTATGTGCAATCAAGGGTCACAATGTGCTGGTTTCATATACAATCTGAAATATTCTCATCAAACTGTTCAATGTAGCCTTCATGGAATTTTCTTAGTTATTGTTAAGTAGACATTTGTATTCTGCATTTAGTAAGTTTTGCCTGTACCCATTCTAAGATGTACCATAGGTGTGGCCCCACCCATCACCCTCCCTCCACCCTAACCTCCTCCCTCCCTCGCCCTTCCTAGGCCCTTTCCCCATATTCTTATGCTATCATTGGGTTATAGTCTTCATGTGAAAGCTATAAATTCGCTTCATAGTAGGGCTGAGTACACTGGATACTTTTTCTTCCATTCCTGAGATACTTTGCTATGAAGAATATGTTCCACCTCCATCAATGTAAACATGAAAGGGATTGAATGGCAGGTCTATTTTTAGGTCTCTAAGTATTCTCCAAACATTCTTCCAGAAGGAACGTATTAGTGGGCATTCCCACCAGCAGTGTAGAAGTGTGCCCTTTTCTCCACATCCATGCCAACATCTCTGGTTTGGGGATTTTGTTATGTGGGCTACTCTTACTGAGGTAGGTGACATCTCAAAGTAGTTTAGATTTGCTTTTCTCTGATGATTAAGGATAATGAGCTTTTTTTCATGTGTTTGTAGATCATGCGTCTGTCTTCTTTAGAGAAGTTTCACTTCAAGTTCCATGCCTACCCTGAGATGGAATCACTTGTTCTTTTCTTGCTAATACATTTGAGTTCTCTGTGGATTCTGGTTATTAAACCTTTCTCAGAGATATAACCTGCAAATACTTTCTCCCATTCTGAGGGATGTATGCTTGCATTACTTACTATGCTCTTGGCTGTACAGAAGCTTTTTAGTTTGATCAGGTCCCAGTAGTATATTTTAGATACTGCTTCAATTGCCTAGGGAGTCCTCCTCATAAAATATTCACCCAGGCCGATTCCTTCAAGAGTTTTCCCTGCA
>CAUYPK010045943.1:0-23515 GCA_963574355.1 Loris lydekkerianus
CCTCCTGAGAAGCTGGGACCACAGGTGCCCGCCACAACACCTGGCTATTTTTTTGTTGCAGTTTAGCCAGGGCTGGGTTTGAACCCGTCACCCTTGGCATATGGGGCCGGCATCCTACTCACTGAGCCACAGGTGCCGCCCATTAGTATTTTATTCTTTAACTAGTCTTATAAGACTTAGGGTAGAATAAGTTGCTTTAAAAATTATTATGTTTGGATGAAGTATTGGTGTTCAGAGGAGCTGTGAGGATCTTTCTTTCCAAGCTGTAACACTGTCTGTGTGTCTTTGCTCCTTATATATTGTTTTAGAGATGGTGACATTGGTATAAACTAAGCTCTGTGGCAGTCATTGGAAATGTCAATACTTGGGGTTCGATAATTGGTAGGTTCCTATGCACTATGTGAAATTCTTAGGTATTAAAGTGTCTTTAGCCTTGAATGTCAGTATGGGTAAAGGAAAGAACACAGACAGGTCTGGGAACTGAGGAGCTATGAGTTTAGTCCTGTTTGTTCACTGATTATAAGAGGGACATGGTTGTTTTACTCTGTCCTGCTCTTCTGTTTCTCTCTCTGAGGGGCTATCTATTAAAGTGATTTTCTGCCTTGGTAATTCTGTCTTGGTAATCTCAGAAGTGTTTCTCTTCTTCTGCGTTTCCTATTATGAAGCGATTTCTTTCTTTGTTTTTTTTTCTTGTTTGAGACAGAGTCTTACTATGTCACCCTTGGTAGAGTGCTGTGGCATCACTGCTCACAGCAATCTCAAACTCTTGGGCTTAAGCAATTCTCCTGCCTCAGCTTACCAAGTAGATGGGAGTACAAGCACCTGCCACAACATCCAGCTATTTTTCGTTGCAGTTGCCATTGTTGTTTAGTAGGCCCAGGTTGGGCTCCAACCTGCCAGCTTCAGTGTATATGGCTGGTGCCCTACTCAATGAGCTACGGGCGCCAAGCCTATGAAGTGATTTCTAATGCAGCTGGTTTGATATTCAAAATTCAGCAAAGAAAACACTGGTTTTTTTTTTTTTTTTATTTTTGGTTTGTTTGTTTTTTTGAGACAGTCTCATTATGTCACCCTTGGTAGAGTGCTGTGACGTTTCAGCTCACAGCAACCTCAAACTCTAGGGCTCAAACGATTCTCTTCCCTCAGCCTCCCAAGTAGCTGGGACTACAGGCGTCAGCCACAATGCCTGGATATTTTTGTTGTTGTTGTTGCCCTTGTTGTTTAGCAAGTCGAGGCTGGGTTCCAATCTGCCAGCCCTGGTATGCGTGGCCGGTGCCCTAACCAGTGAGTTAGAGGCGCTGAGCCCAAAGAAAACAGTTATTCTATTTTTTCCCTTAGTCCACCGTAGAACTTTGGAAAGTAGATTACATGCCTTTTTACTTATAGCTACTTTTCCACCAAGTCCCAAGGCTGAGCCCAGCAAAGAAGAGGGGGTCTTGTGGTTTCTCTAGGCAGTTGTGTGCCTGGGGAGCTCTTGGAAAGATGTGCTATGGTGGCAGGGTCTAGTCCATGAGCTCTGGAGTGTCAAGTGACACCCCCCTTTCTTTTCTTCCTAGGTCACTGTCCCTGCCTAAGTTGCTAGCTGGTTACTGGGGCATCCAGTAGACAGTTAGAAAACAGAACCTTCTGCCATATTGTCAGGAAACCAACACTTCTAACTCCTTTATAGATATCTACCTTATAATTTTGGTATAATCATGAATATTTGAATAAATATTATAAGTTTTACATTTTCACAATTGGTGTTTGAT
Source organism: Loris lydekkerianus (assembly GCA_963574355.1). NCBI lineage: Eukaryota > Metazoa > Chordata > Mammalia > Primates > Lorisidae > Loris > Loris lydekkerianus. The sequence goes on from CAUYPK010045943.1 coordinate 1,752, forward strand.
TGTTTGTATAAGTCTTCACATTGGTTAGTTGCTTTAATCTTTTGCCAGCTAAGTGCCTGCTATGTGCCAGCATCTCTGTCCTTCAGGAGCACTTGCTTCTTGTGTGTGTTATGGTCAGTTTTCTTAATCTTCCCCAGAAAGCATCTGAGCAGATTACTGGTACTGATGTATTTGTCTCCTCTTTATATGTGCAGCCTTGAAGAAAAAATATGATGGGGGGGGGGGAACTCCAAGTACATAGTGAACCCATTAATCCTAATAACAGAGCTCTTTGCCTTGGAAAAGAGTCCTATAACTTCAGTGTCTTGTCAGCTCTAAAAGAAAAAAAGAAATCAACCAAATTCCCAGAAGTAATATGAAGTTATGCTTTAAATCAAGAAAGCAAGAAATTAATATTGTAGGCATTTTTATGCCAACCCCAGTATGTGTTGGTAGCCTTCTGGAGTTATTCTAAACACAAACCTTAAGAGATGGTTTTTAATAGTAACTATCGTAGGGGCTTCTAAGAATATTTCCCCTTCTTTGTTTCTGGTTATAGACTGGCAAGTTGGTTTTGAGGGGCTCTGTGCATATTAATAGTGAATATGTGCACATATGTATCTTAAGGTAAATTGTAACCCTTTCAGAAAGGCTCCCATTGGCAAACATGGCTTTTCCATGAGTTTATCTTGAAAGCTGGTTAGTGTAAGCAGCAAATAGCATTTATTATTGCAACCGCATGGGGTTTGTGGTTAGATTCTGGGAGAATATAAAATAAGTTAGACATCTTCTGTTTTCCGTCTTCTGAAAATCTAAAGTGGAAAGACTAATAGGAAAAAAAATCTTAAAACGTGCACATATTATACAAGTACACACACACAGCAAGAAACACACTTAGGAATGTACATATAAACATATGGTTTATGAGGTTTGTCAGAAAAGTTTTATTGGAGAAAGTGGTATTTTAAGAGGTCAGTGTTGGAGGAATACGGGAAGTCCTCAATCCCAAGGTGGAGTGATTTAGATAAGTGGTTCCTGATCCTTTTGTAATGCTTCCATCAAGCTGTTTAGATACATGGTTCCTGATCCTTTTGTAATGCTTCCATCAAGCTGTGGCTTGCCACTCTGCTATGACTCTTCAAGGTGTGGCTTAGTACATTTTCTTTTTTTTTAGGCTTTCAGAGGATGAATAGTAAGTAGCAGTCTTACTGAGCATAAGTTAGCTTTGTGGTTTTGGCTGTGAGCGATACTTTTTTTTCTCTTGCCACAACTGCACAAACTGCCTTGTTGCAAGAACACACAGGTTTTCAGCCTTCTGTGTACCACCTTGGTTCATCTACCACCTTGGCATGAATAAGTCTTTCCTTTGTGGAGTAGCCACACTCCTGATGTAGGACTGAGGCATTCCCTCCCTATCATGAACCCTGGAGGCTTATAAAGACTTACTAGTGTTTCTGTTTAGGTACACACACAGACACTCTCTCTCTCTTCACAGGGAACCTGTAAATGCTGCCTTAAATAAGAGTGTATGGGGGGAATTGGTTAGAATTATATGCTCTTGCTCTCTTGACATTGACTTGAATGGAGGATGCAAACTGGATGGCCCTGGTCTTCCTAATTGCATTCTCCTTTTCTCCCTTGAGTATTTCTACTGTGAAGGAACTTTGCTGTATTGGGATGATGGCTAATTCTGTCCTTGTAGTAACTTGCCTAGTGAGATGGGTTGCTCTTTCTTCCTCTCTCCTAGCTCCTTTGCTCATAGCTTTGCACTTCTTATACTCAGTTTTCTTTCTCCTATTCATTTTAGGAACTGTGTATGAGAGTAGTTGGGATCTTGCTTTATTTATGAACTGTCTTTTCAACTCATGTTGAAGTCTATTTTAAGTAGGGCTTTATAAAATAATTCAACCCTTCAGAAAACCATTTGAATGACCATTTTCTTAGTTCTCCCAAGAATGGGACATAATTAGTATCTTCCATATCAGTGATTTTCAACTGCTGTGCCATGAGAGGATTTCAGTGTGAGAAATTTCAGGTGAGATTTCACTAGTGTGCCAGGAGAAGGTCTCAGAAGTGCCACAAAAAAAAATTTTTTTTTTTTTTTTTTTTGTAGAGACAGGGTTTCACTCTTTCGCCCTTGGTAGAGTGCTGTGGCATCACACAGCTCACAGCCACCTCCAAGTCCTGGGTTTCAGTGATTCTCTTGCCTCAGCCTCCCGAGTAGCTGGGACTACAAGCTCCTGCCACACCACCAGGCTATGCCACAAAAATTTTTAAAGATTATTAATTAAATTATTTTCAAAAGAAGTTCAAAGCACAAAAGTATATTTTTTACTCTTTTTTTATCAACATAATTTAAGTGTGTGGTGGAAGTTTAACTATTGGTTCAAGTGTGTTATGAGATAAAAAGGGTTGAAAAACACTGTTCTAGATGCATAGGAGAGAAATTAATTCATTACTTATACATGTAGTAGCTCCTGTAGAGCATTAGGGCTTAAATCTCTAAAGAACTTGGGTTGGCAAGGTCTACTCTAAAGTGTTTCAGTTATGCTTATTGAAGAAGAAATTCTGATTCACTTTAGTCGATATTCTACCAGTGAGATGTGGTAGTCTTTTGTCAATATGCAACTCGTATCTTACCTTTGATTTGCCAAGATGGGGGAAATCATCCTTCCGGTTCTTTTAGTTGCTCATCTATACTATTAGTACGACAGGTTGCATTGTTATATTGTATTATAATTATTTTCTTCCTTAACATTTGGGGGAAGTGGTTAGACTTATATGCCCTTGCTTTTCTTTTCTTTTCTTTTCTTTTCTTTTCTTTTCTTTTCTTTTCTTTTCTTTTCTTTTCTTTTGAGACAGAGTCTCACTGTGTCTCCCTCACTAAAGTGCTGTGGCATCATAGCTCACAGCAACCTCAAATTCCTGGGCTTAAGTGATCCTCTTGCCTCAGCCTCCCAAGTAGCTGGGACTACAGGCGCCCACCACAATGCCTGGCTATTTTTAGAGACAAGGTCTCCCTCTGGCTCAGGCTGGTCCTAAATCTGTGAGCTTAGGCAATCTACCTGCCTTGGCCTCCCAAGTGCTGAGAATGCATGCGTGAGCTACTGCGTCCAGTCCCGCTCTTGATTTCTTAACTCTCTTGGATAGAGGATGCAAACTGGGTGTGTAGTAGCCCTTTGTACAGGTTCTCTAGAATCTTGCCTTACTGAATTATGGTAGGCAGCCCCAAAGATGACCTCCCGTGGCTCTCATCTCTCAGGATTCATGCCGTTTTGTGGTTCCCCCCACATTAGGTAGGGCTGACCTGTGTAACCATAGGCTATGATGGAATTGATGGAATATGACTTCTGAGACTAGGTCATAAAAGCCTACTGGCATCCACTTTGTGTTCTTTTGGAGCTACCATGTTGTAAGGACTCTTGAGCAGCTCTGTAGAGCGGTCCAGAGGACCTCCTGCCAGTGGCTAGCACCAACTTACCAACCATTATATGTAGAGATGATAAGATGATGATGATGATTTGAGACGGAGTACCATTCTGTTGCCCTGGCTAATGTGCAGTGGTGTCATCCTAGCTCACAACAACCTCAAACTCCTGAGCTCAAGCTATCTTCCTATCTCAGCTGCCCAAGTAGCTGGGACTACAGGTGCGTAGCACCACACCTGGCTGGTTTTTCTATATTTTGTGGACATGGGTTCTTTCTCTTGCTCTGTTTGAACTCCTGGCCTCAAGCAAACCTTGAGGTGCTAGGATCACAGGTATAAACCCTGTGTTCAGCCTTTGGAGATTATTATTAAAGGTGCTAGGATTACAGGTGTGAACCACTGTGTTCAGCCTTTAGAGATTATTATTATTATTATTTTAAGATAGAGTCTCACTTTGCACCCTCAGTAGAGTGCTGTGGTGTCACAGCTCACAGCAACCTCAAACTCTTAGGCTCAAGTGATCAATCCTCTTGCCTCAAGCCTCAAGTAGCTGGGACTACAGGTGCCTGCCACACCACCAGCTATTTTTTTTAGAGATGTTGTCTCACTCTGGCTCAGGCTGGTCTCAAACTCCTGAGCTCAAGCAATCTACCCACTTTGGCCTCCCAAAGTGCTAGGATTACAGGTATGAGCCACAGGGCATCCACAGAGGCCCCCACAGTGAGCCACATTTTAAAAAAGTGTTATCATTAATATTACTAGAACACATATAAGGAGCTAATTGTTTAAATATTAGTGAAATTCATCAGGTGCGATGGCTTATACCTGTAATTCCAGCACTCTGGGAGGCCAAGGTGGGTGGATTGTCTGAGCTCTGAAATTCAAGACCAGCCTGAGCAGAAGTGAGACCCCATCTCTAAAAAAAAAAAAAAAAGTTGGCCGTTGTGGCAGGCACCTGTATTCCCAGTTACTTGGGAGGCTAAAGCAAGAGGATTGCTTGAACCCAAGAGTTTGAGGTTGCTGTGAGCTAAGATGCGATAGTACTCCATAGAGGGTGAGCAAGTGAGACTCTGTCTCCAAAAAAAAAAAAAATAATAATAATAATAATAAACATTAGTGAAATTTGAAATAGTACTTTAAAAAGTCACATTCATTCATTCATTCATTCACATACTCATTCTTTATACATTTGCGTGCCTATTATCTTCCAGGACTTGTGCTGGGTTCTTACTTTTAAAAAGCTTCAATGACAGCTGCCCGTGATCTCTCTAGTTGCAAGTTTTATGTGTGCATAAAGTGCTCTGGCACAGCGAGGTGAGAGACGAGTTCCACCTGAGGCTTGGAAGGCAAGGAAGACTTCATGGAGAAGATTCTATTTGAATTTAGGTTTCTTCTGTGTGTAGGGACAGAGATGAAACAGAGGAGTTGCCCAGTGAGTTCCCTAAACTGGGAAGTTAAAAGAGATGCTCTGTTCCCAGGAGGGCAAAGAATAGGTAGTAGCCTCATCCTCCTTCAGACCTCAGGGTCTCTGGGAGTTTAGGTTGTTATTTTCTAGTGTTGGAGAAATGGGATGTTTGATCAGAGAAGGGTCAAATCATTTATACATTGTGAGCCAAAGGAAACTGAAGGATAGCTTTTTGGTAGAAAATTTCACATTTCTTTCTTGACTTTTTTCCTTCACTTTCAGTGTGAATTGTGCAAAGTTGGTATTTTCCTTAATTTTTACATAGAAAAGAAGTAGAATAAGCACTTTTCTACATTTTAGGATCATTGTTATAATTAGATCAAAGTGGCATTTTTTTTTTTTTTTGTATCATCTTTAGGAAAAGCTGCAGTGACTGTAATAGCTATGAGACATCTGAATGACATCGGATTGTACTTGGAGGGTCCTCTGCATGAGTAGTCTCTTGGTTTTTGCACTCTGGTAAGGGTTTCTGCAGTTGGGTTGTGGAAATTGAGTGATTGCCCAAGAGTGTGGGATCTTCTATGGATTAGAACTTAGGTCTCTGAGTCTTTATTTGATTTGTACTTTTTTTTTTTTTCTTGAGACAGAGCCTCTCACTGTTACCCTGGGTAGAGTGCTGTGGCATCACAGTTCATAGCAACCTCTAACTCCTGAGCTCAAGCGATTCTCCTGCCTCCACCTACGAAGTAGCTGGGACTACAGGTGCCTGCCACGACACCTGGCTATTTTTTGGTTGCAGATGTCATTGCTGTTTGGCAGGCTGGATTTGAACCCACCAGCTCAGGTGTATGTGGTTGGCGCCTTCACCGCTTTAGCCATAGACACTGAGCCATGAATATTTTTTATTAACTTTTTTTCCTAGTAAGCGTGAAGAATTTTTTGGTATAGAAACTGTGGTCTAATTGACACTTAATCCTTTGCATTCTTTCTCTGGGATTAGAAAGCTGAGTAACAAAACACATCAGCTTGTTCAGGCTTTGATTCTGTCAGCTCAGAGAATTGTCTTAAGGTTTGGAAAGTACTGGGTCTATAACATGCCCTGTGAGGAAACGACAGTGATGAAATCATAGCAGTTTGCATTTGTTGCAGGTTCCCTTTAAGTGCCAGGCACCATCCTGCTAAGTGCCTTCTTTCATGGGCTAGTTCAGAAGGAATGGCAGTCTCCTGATGGTGCTTTTCTGTGTCATCTGCAGTCACTGCTAGCACCTGCTAGATTTGCATTGGCTGCGACTTTGCCCTACTGTACGCTGCTGACAGGCAATTTCCATTTCTACAAATAGTGGTACTCTGCTTTAGTCAAGGGTGGCAGCACCAGTAACCCTTTGTACAGATGTGGACATCTGGCACTTGGTAGCTTTGGTGTTATGGGCACAGGATTTGATTTGGTGCCAGCCAGTGTCCTGATGTGTCCAGAGATGCCTCCTGAAACAGCTTCTGTCTGATGCCAGGGCACCTTAAACTGTCAAGTATATGGGCTGTGAAAGCTGGGGGGGAGGGAAGGGAAGGAAGGGAGGGAGTGGGCACCAGGTGCAGAACAATGACTTCCAAATTATGTCAGGAGCTGCCAGCCACACGAGCGTGGCCTGGCCTCATTACCACATGAAGTGCCACAGAAGGGCCTTTTCATTTTATCCTAGTGACTGTGTTTGCCACAGTCTTGCTGGGGTGGGGGGTGGGGCACGCTACTCACCCCCAGTTGACAATGGAGCACAAAGTCCTGGCAGTAGGAACTTCACAATGTACCCTGGGGCTATTTTTGATGACAGTGACTCACTGTGAGAGGGTGCCCTGGCAGATGCTGCTTTCTATCCTCCCTTCCTAGCCCTCCCTTACCCTCCCCTAGAGAAGAGTAGGCAGCCTGTCCTTTGTGCCTTCCTGACGGCTGCTCCTGCTGCTGTAGTTCACTGATATGTCCACAGCAGCGGGCTGCAGGCCTGACAAGGCTCTGACAGTGGTTTTTACCATATATGGCCATCAGAGTGCTGAGGCTGTCAGCCAGCCAGGATAATTTCCTTCCTTTGCTTTGATTGGCTGCCCTGCTGCTCAGAGAATGGTGGGATCTGGGAGTGTGGGGTGAAGAGAAGCCACTGAGTCAAGTGCAGAGAACAGTTAACTCTTTCTTGGATTGTGGAGAGCTCTAGTGTGCGCTGAGCACGCAGCAAGTGCTATTGCAAAAGCTCTCTGTGTGGAAATGTGGTAACCCCTGCCTGAGGAAGTGGCTCTGTCTCAAGCTAAGAAAGGTGTCTGAATACACGTCTCGAGGTGTAGTGAACGAATTTCTGCAGTTATAATTTGTCCAGAGGCCACCTTATAACCACATGTAGCAATTGCTCCTGCCAAGCTGAATGTCTGTTAGTCAGGAGTGGGACCTGAGAGGAGGCCAGGGAAGATTGTGCTGGGAGGGCCAGTGGTGGGTGGGGCACGTGCCTGTGTTTTCTGAGGAGCAGGGACCTGGGTTTCATTTCTGGATGAGCTTTAAGTCATGAGTAAAGGATACAGGCTACTGAATTGGGTTTGTACTCCAGCCCTCTTGCTTGTTTAAAACTGCTACAAGAGGGTGTGCCTGTGGCTCAGTGAGTAGGGCGCCGGCCCTATATACCGAGGGTGGCGGGTTCAAACCCAGCCCCGACCAAACTGCAACAAAAAATAGCTAGGCGTTGTGGCAGGAGCCTGTAGTTCCAGCTACTTGGGAGGCTGAGGCAAGAGAATCTCCTGAGCCCAGGAGTTGGAGGTTGCTGTGAGCTGTATGACGCCAAGGCACTCTACCAAGGGCGGCAAAGTGAAACTGTCTCTTAAAAAAAAAAAATGTGGTACATCTTAGAATGGGTACAGGCGATTGCACTAATGTACACAGCTATGATTTAACAATAAAGAAATTTTAAAAAATGTAAATGAAAAAAAAAACAAACTGCTACAGGATATGAACTGCCTGGGCCATGGAGCCCAAGGTATTTATCTAAAAAAAAAAAAAAAAAGAAGTTGTAATCTTTTTCTGTTTTTCATTCTCACTTCAAGAATCAATTTTCATTCTAAGGCTTATGAATAAACTGATGCTGTGATTGGAAAGGGTAGCCCTGGAGCTCTTCATCAGTTGCAGAGGTTCCCAGTGCAGAAATCTCGAGCATCATTTGCTCACTGTGAGGGATTAGGCAACCAATTACTCTCCTTTCTGATTTGATATCGAATGCTTTAATTTCCTACATTGTGTTACTCCTGTAGTCTTTGCTTTTTAGCATTTGCTTTCCAGCTGAAGCTTATTTTAACGAGGTTCCGCCTCATTTTGGGTTCCTGGTTTTTGTTTGCAGCCTAGAAACATCATATGGAATTACTTGTCTGCAATGATGAGCAGGAAATATTAGGTTTTCACCTTATAAATTGTTTTGTAAGTCAGGAAGTTAGGAAATACAGCTTCTCTGGTTGCTCTTGCATATTTAGACATGGTTGAGTGAGGAAATGTTAACTTTTCTGCTTTTTTGTTTCTGATAATAAAATGTTCTTTTTTTTGTTTTGTTTGTTTTTTGTTTTAGAGACAGAGTCTCACTTTGTCGCCCTGGTAGAGTGCTGTGGCGTTACAGCTCACAGCAACCTCCTGCTCTTGGACTTAGGCAATTCTCTTGCCTCAGCCTCCCAAGTAGCTGGGACTACAGCTGCCCACCACAATGCCCAGCTATTTTTTGTTGCAGTTTGGCCAGGGCTGGGTTCGAACCCGCCACCCTTGGTATATGGGGCCAGCGCCCTATTCACTGAGCCATAGGAGCTGCCCTAAAATGTTCAGTGTTTTCCAGTAACTTCCCTCAAGTTCTTTTTTTTTTTTTTTTGCAGTTTTTGGCTGGGGCTGGGTTTGAACCCACCACTACTGGTATATGGGGCTGGCACCCTACTCCTTTGAGCCATAGGCACCACCCTTCCCTCAAGTTCTTAATGGACTTTAAAATTTGGTCTATTCAGTATTAAACCCAGTTTTTAGAGAAGACCTGTGATGTCAAAATTATTTGGTTGGCATTTTTACTTCTTCCCCTGAAGAATGCCCTTTTTTACTTACAGGCAGGTGAGATAACCATAGAACCATACTGCCTCTCCCTGGCAGCTTTAGTTGGTGGCCTACCTTACGTTACAGGGTAACTCAATCTGCATGTTTTATTCCAGAGTACCTCCTCTTACCTTAACATTGGTGTTTCTGGTTCCCCTTAAAGACTCCTCAGAATGCTTTAATCTGGGCTGTGAGTGTCTTTCAGTGACTAGCCTGTCTACAAGTCATATACTGTGTACATCAGTCTTCTTGGTTTTCTGCTGAGTCCATCTCATTATCCACCCCACTCTCCCCCTGTCCCACAACCACAATCACTCTAGCTTCTCCCTGGGGAGCAGCAAGGGCTTAAGAAATTCCAACAGAACATGTATCCACATAAATAATACTGTCATAAGAAAAAGGAAGTTGAAAAAAAAGGAAAACCCACTTCAATAGATATCCTTTTGACTCCTTTGAACTCTGCACAGTGTGAATGGAGCCCTTATGGTTGGGTGGAAAACTTTTCTTCTGCTTCTGAGCACATATGTGACTTACCATTCTCTTTGCTGAGTTCAAGACTTCTTGTTATATTGCCCCAACACCAGAAATGAGTTGTCACTGAAATTTAGGCACATATGTGATTTTGATATTCATTTTTTTCTAAAATGAAAATGTAAATGTAAAGCAGAGGAAAATCTGTAACTCTTCCTTATTCCTTGAGTCTGGTAATATAAAATGTCGCTGATTGCCTTCCACAGGATGTGTTGGGGGCTCTTTTGGCCTTTATATCTGAGATGGTGTAACTAGTCTGAATAAGAGTCAGGGATGACTGCAGATAAGAAGTTGGAAAAGTACTGAAAGTGAGACAGCTGCCTGTGCTGGATGAGGTAAGGGAGACAGTGTGGAAAGCAGTGAGGATCCAGCACCCTAGGAAGGTGTGGGTTTCTATGATGAACTCTGTAGTGTAGACTGGAAAGTAATTGTTTGTGGAAAATATTAAAGGGGACTATTTGATTTGATAGATGAAATGGATGTGTTACTTTCTGTCACCATGGGGGTATATTAACTTTGTAAAAACATACACCTATGTTAGTTATGAGAAGAGTGAGCCAACTGGGTGAAGTATTGTGTGACTTTGACAGAATATTTCATCTTCTTTCTTGAAGGAACAAGTGATTATTAGATTGATCTGCCTTAGCACCAACTTAGTAGCATTTTCAATCTGATCTTATACTGAGCAAGTTAATGTGTGGGTTGAAAACAATTATGTTAGGAATCACTCCTACCTTAACAAAGAGTCATTCTGAGTGATCTTTTGTATAATACATAAGACATATTTGAAACATCCCAATTTGAAATTTGAGGGTTTAGGAAGGTGACTATTTCAACAGGTACCTCTGCAGTATACCATACCTACTTTTAAAAACATATCCCAGAGAAGAGCTATTTTATTAAAACATACCTAAGGAATTTTCTGTACATGTTTATATACGTTTAGGATTTTTTGATTGCACAGTACTGTCCTCAGTATGTGGGATGAGTGCTTCTTAAATGTGGATTTCTTTTTGCAATGAGGTATAAGAGAGATAAATAAGTTATACTTTTACATGTAAGTAGGATCTTTTGTGATTTTCCATTCAAATTGATGGGAAATAAAAGAAATACCATTTCTTAAGTGTTACATTGGATTTTCTGTGCCTAAAGAGAAATGGTTTTGCAAAGTTATTTAAATTAGATTTTCACCATGTTAAGGGTTGCTGGCTAGAACATACTCACCATTACCCTCAGCTTGGGCTAGCCATGTGGAAATTGTTCTGTTATGCCTCTCCCTTGTGCCAGGTGTACACACGCTTCAGAGGCTGAATTTTCCTTTGGGCTCATGTTGCTTGGCTCTAGGCAGGCCACTGGATCTTTCAGATAATAATGTCTGTAAGCCAGTGTCCTGACCTATTTCACCAATGTCTCATGAGTTTACTTACGAACTGGGCTCCAGGCCAGAGCCTTTGGGAACCTTGGTGTTGGTCATTTTTGCCCCTTGTTGAGTTAACTGACTTGGTATTCCCAATCACTTGGAGTTTTAGTTAGAGAGGTATAGTAAAAGCTATTCTATGCCATGTGATTGGGGCTAGTAATAATGAATAAAGAAATATATTTAAAGCAACAGTCTAAATAGCTGATAGTTAACATTCTCAGTTAAACTTTCAATTCTGTGCTAGAAAAGTAGTAATATTCTAGATGATGCAATAGAGATGGTTTATCCCGAATGAAACAGTGGATGATCTGTTAGTAAAATGAAGTTATTTTATATGTTAGCCTTGGAAGATTAGAGAGAGGGTCTCAAAATGTCACCTTTAGTTAAACAAGTTATCTAAAAGCTGGCATTAAATTCTTATGTATATCTTCCTTCCAGCCTGAGCATTCATTTAAATTTGCTGCTTTGTGGTGCAGGTAAGCTGTATTATCACCCATAACATTGTGGTACGTATCTTTCTGAATGGCCCTTCACAGCCTAGCAAATTAGACACGGATTCATTGGTTTATTCACTGGATTGATAAATGAGTATGTGTCTTGGAGATGAATGAGAACTGCATTCTCATTAGATCTTAGTGTAAAATGTCTTTCAGAAAGATGTTTCCTCATCTTTATCATTTAAGGCCATTATTAGTATGGTTTCCTTCAGTCTCCATGTACTCAAGCTCTCAGCAGTTTCTATGTGCCTAGCTCTGCATTTTAACAGTATATGCTCACTTGGTGAATAATGTACATATATACTCACTGGGCACAAATACATCGTCGTGCTTTTGTTTTCATTTTTGTTATGAGTAAGCGGATATTCGGAGGTATAAGCCTGAGAAAGTGAGATAGCTGAGACTTGACCCTATGTCTGTGACTGTCTAGCATGCCAAATGATTGCTGTATGTTTAAAATGCCATTTTCCTGCATGCTTTCTTCTCATTTTTGTTCTTTTGTTATTATCAGATATTTAGTCAATTGCCCTTCTCTTGTGCTGTAGTATGATGCTATTTTCTGTTTAATTTGTGGTAAGAATTTATGATGACATCATAACCAGAGGAAGCAACTGCTTGCAGAATATGCTTTTTTATTACGCTAATGTTTCTGATGGCCTGCTGCCAGTTATTTTAACATTACAAATTTTTTTCCCTATTCAAATCTAGTATGGATGGTCAGTGATATTTTAATGTCTGTTTTTTGACTTTATACCTCAGTCTCTTTATTTAGAAAATGGTGATAATAAAGTTTTATAATAAGATAAAGATTGTTGTGAGAATGAAGATACCATGGTCTTCAGACAGTTCCTAGCGTGTAATATAATCACTCTAAAAGTGTTACTTATTATTGTTATTATTATTTGATTTTGATAGAAAGGATGATGGAAGTGGGTGGCAGAATGTTCTTTTAGTGACAGTCAGGTCCCTGAGAAAATGTTAGATGTTTGTACTTTGACGCTGTAGACTGAACTGGGAATGGCAGAAATGCATATTATTATGCTCACATGTTTTACTTGACTGAGGAATGCTAGGAAACAGCTATTAACTTTTAGCCAGGGTTATTAATTTTAAAAATTAATAAAAGTTGAAATTGAAAAAGAAATAGAAAAAATTTTAAAAAATTTAAAAATTAATAAAAGTTGAAATTGAAGAAAAAAAAAAGTCATTTGCTAAGCTTCGTAGTATGGTAATTAAGAACAACTAGCATTAGTACTTCCAGATTTCCCTCAAAATTGCTTTATGTCTGAGCAAAAGTTCTTAGCCAGACTGGAAAAAATCATTTGGTCTTCTTGGGAGTTCAGAGTTCAATACTATACTTTGCCAAATGTGGTTTTCTGGGGAGAGCCCAGGAATGCAGGCTCTGAGATAAAATAAAGCAATTTAGGTAGAAAATCTTTTTTCCTTGGGAGTAAAAAGTTTTTGAAACATAAAGTTAGTACAATACATCGGTATGTTTCTCAACTATTCTATATTTTAGTTTTTTTTTTTCAAAATAGGAAATGTATCAAACAAAATAATAGGACACTTTATTACCCACAAGATTAAGCAGATGTCAATATTTTGCCATGCTTATTTCATATCTCTCTCTTTTGGAAAAAATAAGTAAAGCATGACTGATGTAACTAAAATACCATTCTCTTTTCTTCTTTTCTCCTTTCTCAGTTAATCATTTCTTCAAATATGCAACATATTATAAACCCACACATATGTAATAAAAATATAAAAAACATGATAATATATACTTTTGCAATAAAACATATACATATATAAAATATGTATGATACATATTTTTATATTTTTGTTACATATGCGTGGGTTTGTAACATGTATTTTTTTCTTTTGAGACAGAGTCTTATTATGTCACCCTTGGTAGAGTGATATGGCATCAGAGCTCACAGCAACCTCAAACTCTTAGGCTTAAGCGATTCTCTTGCCTCACCCTCCCAAGTATCTGGGACTACAGGCACCCTCCACAATGCCTGGCTATTTTTTTGTTGTTGCAGTTGTCATTGTTGTTTAGCAGGCCTGGTTCTGGTTTGAACCTGCCACCCTTTGAATATGTGGTCGGCACCCTAACCACTGAGCTACGGGCGCCAAGCCTATAACATGTATTTTTATTTTGTGTGTGTTAATTGTTGTGTAGATGATATTTATTTCCGTATTGAAGGATAGTGAAATTGTTTCTGCTTTTGCCACTATTTCCAACAGTACTACAATAAATATTATTCTTACGTAAACTATGGGAGTGTTTCTCTCTTCCAGGCCACGTAGCAGTGATATTGCTGGGGTAGACATCATCACCTCCACCTATTATCAAATTTTTCTGGAAAGGAATTGTAGCAAGATATTTTGTAAGCAGTTTGTATAAGTTCCTCTGTCCTGACATCCTTACTAGCATTCATACTTAGACTTTTTAAAATTTTTGCCAGTTTTGATATGTATAAAGTGATACCTTGTTCTAATTTGCAGTTCTTTAATTATTGGTGAGATTAAGTTTTGTTTTGTTTTATTTTGTTGAGACAGGGTTTTGCTTTTTTCCCCAGACCAGAGTGCAGTGGCATCATCACAGCTCACAACAACCTCAAACTTCTGGGCTCCAGTGATACTTCTCTTTCAGCCTCCTGAATAGCTGGAGTACAGGCGTGCACTGTCATCCCTGGCTGGTTTTACATTTTTTTATAGAGGTGGAGTCTCTTTATGTTGTTCAGGCTGGTCTCAAACTCCTCACTTCAAGCAATCCTCATGCCTTGGCCTCTGAAAGTACTAGATTGCAAGCATAAGCCACTGTACCTGGCCCAAGTAAATTTTTTTGTATTTATTTTCTTTTCAGGTTTCCTTTCCTGTGAATTCTCTGCTTGTATCATTTGCCCATTCTTATGTTAGGTTGTTTGTTGACTTTGTTCAGTCTGTATGTTGTACATTTCTTCCTCCAGTTTACAACTTGTCTGTTCACTTATGTTTTTTGAGAACAACTCATGCTGCTGAATTTGGCTTGAGTTTTCCTTTGAGAGTTTGTATCAATGTTTATAAGTCTTAGAATCTTAAGTTTTTCTTTTATGTTGTCCTTTGTGTCAAAGCAACACATTCCTTAATGAGTTTAGCAGGAGTCGTCTTTTTTCTGTTCTCTGAAAAAGTTTTTTGAGATCTCTTCCTTGAATGTTTTTAAAACTCAAACCTGTGCAACCATCTGGGCCTAGTATTTTTTGGTATTTGGTGAGTGATTGATTTATGGGGGAAGGGGGTTGATGGGTAGAGTTATACTATGGATTCTTTTGTGGTTATGGATTTATTCAAGTTTTTTATTTATTCCTGTATCACATTACATTTTTTTCTGTGAGGTTGTCTGTTTATCTAGTGCTTTCAAATTTACTTTCAAATTTATTCTTAGTATTTTCATATTCCCTTAAGTTTTTAGCATATTTTGTAAGTTAATCACTTTAAAATTCCTTATTTGTACCTTCTAACTTTTCCTGATTTATTCAGTTTTATTCAGTTTATCATTTACTTTCTTTTCCATTAACTTCTCTTATAATTTTTCTATAATTTGGATGCACTCTGTTCATTTTCACACTTCTCGAGTTAGGTGCATAGCTTGTTAATTTTCAGTCTTTTCTAATATATGCATTTAAGACTATAAGATTTTCTTTTTTGTTTTTAATTTTTGGGGAATCATTGAGGGCACAAAGAACCAGGTTACACTGCTTGCATTTGTTAGGTAAAGTCCCTCTTAAAATAAGACTATAAAATTTTCACTGAGATCTATTTGAGCTGTATCCCAAACATTTGGAAGTATTATTTTATTGTTCAGTTTATCCATTATGAGTCTTTAAACTGTGAATTATTTAGTGAATTTAAAAGTGTTCAAATGTACTGGAGAATCTTGTCTTTTTTTTATTTTTAAAATGAAAAAAATTTTTTTTGAGGTTAGGGACATGGTCCTTGCTTTATTGCCTGGGCATGAAGGCAATGGCATGATTATAGCTCACTACAACCTCTAAGTCCTGAGCTCAAGCCATCCTTCTGCCTCAGCCTTCCTAGTAGTTGGGACTATAGGTTCATGCTATCACACCTGGCTAATTTTTCTATTTTTTTTTTGTAGAGATAGGGGTCTTGCTATGTTGCTCAGGTTGGTCTTGAAAGCCTTACCTCTGTGGTCCTCCCTCCTCGGCCTTCCAAAGTATTAGGTTTAGAGGCGTGAGCCGTAATTTTTAATTATATTGCATTGTATAATACTTAGAACATGCGCTACACGTCATATTGATTTCTCATAGGCCATTTATAAAAATTAATGTTTAATATGTGCTTGAAAAAATATCTTTTAAAATATTAACTACAGGGTTAAATATGTATGTTAGATCAAAATTGTTAATTTTGTTAAAATTTATTTTGCTCTTAGTATTCTCAAATTCTATTAAAATCTTCTGTATTCACATTAATTTTTTCTTCTTGATCTCTTAAATCTTTATGGCAATCTCTTAAGATTATGGCTTTGTCATTTTCTTCTTAAAGTTCTGTCAACTTTTGCTCTTTTTTTTTTTTTTTTTTTTTTTTTTGAGACAAAGTCTCATTTTGTTGCCCTCATTAGGGTGCTGTTGTGTCATGGCTCACATCAACCTCAAACTCCTAGGTTCAAGCAATCTTCTTGTCTCAGCCTCCTAAGTAGCTGGAACTACAGGCAACCTGCCACAGTGGCATGCTAGTTTTTAGAGATGGCGTGTCCTTCTTATTTAGGCAATTCACCTGCCTTGGCTTCCCAAAGTGCTAGGATTATAGGTGGGAGCCACCATGCCTAACAACTTCTACTTTAAGTTTTGAAGCTGTGTAGATACAGTTACGTAGTTAAAGTTTTTAGTGACAATATTACTTCCCAATGAATTGTTTCTTTAAACGTTGGGTAGTGACATAAATCTTCAGTAATGCATTTCATCTTAATAGTTTATTTGTTCTGGTATTAATAAGCTACTGGGTATATATTTTAATATGCCCCCCCTTAGTTGCCTTTTGATTTCCTCTTGCTATGGGATTAAATGAGTTTTTTTAATTTCAACACCACAACTTCCATCCTCCTTTTTTAATATATAAAAAAAGTTCTCTATTTTCTTTCCTTTTACTGTTTGCGTTTACTTTTGAGTCATGTTTATATGACTTAAAGTCTAAAATTGGTCAATTTTCCTGCTTTTCTCTAGAGAAGAGCTCTGAAACCTTTTAACTCAGACAGTATGCATTTTACCATGCATGTCATTGTTTTCTAACGTTTTATTGCTGCTTTTGTTTTAATTTCCTTGCTTATTTTTTATTTTTATTTCTTTGGCTTTTTTTTTTTCCTTGAGACAGAGTCCCACCCTATGCCCTGAGCAGAGGGCAATGGCGTCACACAACCTCAGACTCGGCTGTGGGTATCCCGCTGCCTCAGCCACTGGAAGCTGCTGGGATTACAGGCGCTCACCGTGGCACCTGGCTGGGTTTTTTATACTTTTAGGAGTCTGGTTCTCTTGCTCAGGTAACTCTCAAACTCCTGAGCTCAAGCAATTCTCCCTCCTCAGCCTCCCGCTGTGCTTGGATTACAGGCGTGAGCCACCATTGTCTTGTTTTTATCTGTGCTCCAGTCATTAATACTAAGGTTTTACATAGTCAGTACTTATGCGTATTAACCATATTTACACCCTACTTTTTTCCCCTTACTATCATTTTGGTGTCTCAATCATTTCTTATATTTCCCTTTCTTTTCCTGAAATGAGTCCTTGAACTTCTTGGAAATTAATTTTGAAAATTCTTTGAGATAAGTCTAAGAGTTTAATTCTTTGAACTAGGATCTGTACATGGTAAATTCTGTCTTTTTGTCTTAAATGTTTTGTTTGCTTTTTTTGATAATCACTCTTGAATGATAGTGTATCTGGGTATAAAATGTTAGAGTGGTTGTTTTTCTTAGCATTTCCAAGATATTTGTCCATTTCTCTATTGCTATAATTGCATTTGAGAAGTCTGCCCACAATCTAATTATTGTCTTTGTAGGTAATCTATCCTTTATCTGTGGTTGCTTTTGAGATGTTCTGTTTGTAAGTTGCACTAGATGTGACTAGATAGGTATTTATTTTCACTTACACTACTTAGGATTTGTGCCTCTTGAATCTAAATTAGGCTTATGCATTTGAGTGATACTTCTGTAGAACATTACCTGGGTGGTAGCTCTAGGGGTACCAGTTGAAATGTCTATTTCACTTGGCTTTTGTGGGAATCCAATAAGAGAATTAGGAGAAACTTAGGCTTAGTAGCTATTCCCTTTTTAAGGAGAGACACCGTCAGAGATGTGGTAGAGTGGATTCTAGCATTTGTTCAGTTTGGGGTAACATTCATTGAGCACTTCAAGTGCTGAGGTAATACTGAGTACTTCCCTTCAATTTTCTAGTTTAGTCCTCAGGTCAGCTCTTAAAGAAGTAACTGTTAACATTGTAGTTTTATAGAGGAGGAACTGGGGTGGAGAGGTAGAGTCATTTGCCAGGACCTCCATAGCTAGGAAATGGCAGAGCCGTGACCCCCATCTGGGCAGTCTGCTTCTCAAATATTGGTGCTTCACTGCCAGTAAATGACCCGTGCAGTTCCTCATTCTAATGCCGAGATTACATATAACACGGTGTTCATTGACATTTCCTTTTTTTTTTCTTCCCAGGGTAACAAATTTTATTTAGGAAGAACAAAGAGAAAGTTTAGAGCACTTCCAAAAAGAGTTGGAAGTGGGGAAATTTTCTTTTTTAAAGTCCTTTTTTGATGATAGATTTCAGGATATTAAAACTTGGTTTAGGGTGGCGCCTGTGGCTCAGTGGGTAGGGCGCTGGGGTGGTAGGTTCAAACCCGGCTCCTGCCAAACTGCAACAAAAAAATAACAGGGTGTTGTGGCAGGCCCCTGTAGTCCCTCTACTCGGGCGACTGAGGCAAGAGAATCACCTAAGCTGAGGAGTTGGAGGCTGCTGTGAGCTGTGATGCCATAACACTCTACCAAGGGAGACAAAGTGAGACTCTGTCTCTAAAAAAAACAAACAAACAACAACAAAAAAAAAACCAGGTTTAATTAGTTTTGCAAGAGAAAAGGGGAGGATGTGAAACATAGAACTCACTTTTCTTAGCAGAAAACCTTCCCAAAGACGGTGACCCCACAATTCTGGTTAAGGGCCCTTCTTTGTTCCTCCACCTCTGCGCCTGTCCTTGCAGAATATGTCTCATGCTGCAATGGAACTAACTGGCTGTTTCAGTGTCTCTACGCTCAGCCTGGACACAACTGCCCTATTTTTGTCTGTCTCTTTAGCACTCAGTCCAGTGTTCGGCCTTAAAAGTTCACAAGTAACATATTAACATTTGTTAATTCTTAGTGATGGCCTTAATTGTTATATTGGAAGAACTAATAGTGATAGTTTTCAATTGTGCATTTATTATATTCCAGGTGCTATAATTAAAAATTTTTATGCACCGTATGTAGATAATTATAATGCTGAGTTATGATTTATCTAAGAACATTATCTCATTTAATTCTCACAGTAATCCTGGGAGGTAGTATTATTGTTACCTATTTTATAGATGAAGAGATGAAGTTTAGATAGTGGGTCTAAGGTCACCCGCTACTTAATCAGTAGAGCCTGATTTGAGCTCACATCTGTCTGATCCCAGAGCGTCTGGTCTTTGCACTTTAGCATCCTGCTTCTCTTGAAATCTGGAGATTTCTATAATCAAGTCAGATCAGAGAAACCATAGAATTTATTATTGATCTTGAAAATTTACCAGGAGGCCTGCCCCATTGTTGGAATGACTTGCCATACTAAGAGGGCAGCAATGACAACAAATAGATTCAGATTCAGTTACACATCGCGGTGATTCCTCTCCCTACACTTGCACTCAGAACATATATAACCTGAGCATGGACAACCATTAACCCTTTTAAAAAAAAGAAATAGCTTTTATCCATGTGTTATTATACCAGCGATTATCTTAGTGGATACAAAGTTGGTCTGATAAGCTGGATTGGCTCGCGAGATACAAATGTGTAACACAAGCAAATTGCGGTGGCTATTTATGACCAACATTAAACATTTTATTCTTTTTCTTTTTCTTTTTTTTTTTTAAGTTTTTGGCCTGGGCTGGGTTTGAAGCTACCACCTCCGCCATACGGGGCCAGCGCCCTACTCCGTTGAGCCACAGGTGCCCCTGAAACATCTTATTCTTAATGAGATGTGGGACTACTGGGTGAGGTCAAAGTTTGTAGTATTAATAATTAGACTGGCTGGCTGGCATTTCTGCTGAGTGAATATAGTGGAGAGACTGGGGCATTAAAATTAAGTATTCCCTTTAGCCCCTACGCAATAACTAAAGCTTTTCTTTTTTTTAACTTAACTTTTTTTACTTTAACTGTGCCATTTATTTACAGAACTATTAACTTGTATATTCAAGGATATTGTCTTACTGTATTAAGAGTTGTATGTCACGTATTGAATACAAAGGTTTAGGGTTTCTTCTGTTTGGTTCTTTTTAGAGTAAAAACATCCTTATAATTTATAATTTGGCTATTGTGTTTTCATAAAAAGACTTGTATTCTCTTTTGCTATGTCTATTAATGCAGTTGATTGAATAAAATCTTTGTGGTTCTAGAAATTGGATCCTTGTAATTTGAGGGTGTATCCTGGGTAGTAGCTTCATCTAGAAATGAAAGTTTATGTAGAGTCTTACTAGTAGACATTGACTAATATAAACGCCATCATATGTAGACAGTTAAGAGAGAAATGGCCTGAGAAAACTTTTAAACTGTATGGTGTTGATGCTGCATAATAGGTTTGTTTCTGTCTTCTTCCAGACAGGTCGAATCGACAAATCCTACCCTACAGTATGTGGCCACACAGGACCAGTGCTGGACATAGACTGGTGCCCACATAACGATCAGGTCATTGCCAGTGGTTCAGAGGACTGCACGGTTATGGTAAGCTCCTAAGGTGTGGTATGCACACAGACCAGGCCAGTGAGACTCACCTACTGCTTTTAGGAGAGAGAGAGAGACAGAGAGAGAGACAGAGAGAGAGAAGGACTGAAAAGCAGAAAGTTACAGCAGTTTGCCAATTGGATTATATAGAGGTTTAGCTACATTAAATTTTGTAAGCCCTTATATCAGAGGGTTATACTATATTGTCTTTTGTCTTCTTTTGTGTATATATGTGTATGTACTAATTGACATTTGATATCTACTCTATGGGATGATTTTAGGGAAAGTAAATGACTTGCCAATAATTTTGTGAATACTGTTTGACCATATGACCTTCCCAAGAAAAGAGAGAGAAACTGCTGGCACAAACAGAATATGACGGTAAACCAAGATGCCACATGGTTTAAAAGATGGTAGGAATTTTTGCAAGTGCTTATTTCCAAGCTAGTGTCAAAAGATATGTTCTGTCTGGTGGACCCTGGTTAAGAAAATCTTTCCTTTTTGTGAAGATATACAAACAAAAAGTTGAAAGGTAAAATAAATTTCCTTATTTAGGTTACAAAATCAGGCTTCGGAGTACTATTTAATGTAAAGCTTTTGTTCTTTAGTTTTAAAATGTGATTATTGGTTTAGATAGTTTTTATTATTTTATTTTATTTTTTTGAGACAGAGCCTCGACTGTCACTCTGGGTAGAGTGCTACGGCATCACTGCTCAAAGCAACCTCCAACTCCTGGGTTTTAAGTGATTCTCTTGCCTCAGCCTCCCAAGAAGCTGGGACCACAGGCGCCCACCACAATGCCAGCTATTTTTTTGTTGTAGTTGTCATTGTTGTTTGGCAGACCTGGGCTGGATTTGAACCTACCAGCTCTGGTGTATGTGGCTGGCGCTTTAGCTGTTTGAGCTACAGGTGCCAAGCCTGGATCAATTTTTAACATTAGCCAAAATATGTTGAAAAGATTAGGCCTGAGCATGGACAAGAGTGTTGCTGCCCTAGAAACAGTGAAATGGTCCCTGACTAGTTTGTAAGCAGTCTCACATGTGTCAGGGGAGAGCTTGTGAGCAGTCTCACACGTGTCAGGGGAGAGCTTGTGAGCAGTCTCACACGTGTCAGGGGGAGAGCTTGTGAGCAGTCTCACACGTGTCAGGGGGAGAGCTTGTGAGCAGTCTCGCGCGTGTCAGTGGGAGAGTTTGTGAGCAGTCTCGCGTGTGTCAGGGGGAGAGCTGTGAGCAGTCTAGCGCGTGTCAGGGGGAGAGCTGTGAGCAGCCTCGAGCGTGTCAGGGGGAGAGCTGTGAGCAGCCTCGAGAGAGACGGGGGGACAGCGTCTGAGCTCAAGGCCCTAGTAGTGCGGGCGTGTGGGGAGCTGTCGCGCGCGTGTCGGGGGGAGCGTGTGAGCCGTCGAGCGCAGTTCAGG
>CAUYPK010045944.1:0-16049 GCA_963574355.1 Loris lydekkerianus
CACTCTTATAATGTGGCACAGCCAATCACAGCACAGCACACGTGCACAGGGCATGCACAATTCCTATACAAAGCAGTGGGGCACGCTAAGGCCACGAGCGCAGCATGCGGCCTCCGGGCCAATTAGGGTTACTTCCTTAAACCTCTCAGCGCGATGTTGTTACTCAGGGGCGTGCCGGGCGGGCACGGCCCCTGACAATGTCTGGATCTGAGGCCTGTCATGTAGTCAGTTGAGGAGGGTCAATTTTTTGTAACATGAGATCACATGTATGTTGTTTAAGCTAATTTAAGAATTTTATTTCTTGCAGGAAAAAGTATGCATGGTAATACCTTATAACATCACTCTCATTAGCCCACATTGTGAAACGCTTTACTAGGTGGGAAAGAAAGTAGTGTGGTCAAACCTAGACCAGCCTAAATATTTGATGATCTGCAATCAATCTAACCAATGTAACACATTTGCAAAATGTGTGACTGTCACATGTCAATGCCTACTGTTCCCCACCCCTAACCACACACAAAAGAATTTGGGGCACTGTTTTCTTAAGATTCTCCAGAGAAACAGACCAATAGGATACATGTGTGTGTGTGTGTGTGTGTGTTGTGTATACATACATATAGATTTGGACATAAGGAGAGATATAGGGAGAGGGAAATTTTAAGAATTGGCTCATGTAATAAGTGTAAACTAAAAATAAAATTCTAAGCCTCCCACCAACTTAACAGACTCTATCTTGGCCAAGGGGACCCCAGAATAATCCTAAAACTAAGTTCCCAACCATGAAAGGGAGGTCAAACATGACTCTTTATACCCTCTCTCTTTTAGAGTTTAGAAACAACAATTGACCAGCGTTAATGTTAAAATGGAGATCATAAGACTCACGATCAGACTCTTTGTAGCAATGAGATACTAAATTATAAACAGGACCCAAGGCCATGCAAGGCAAAGGCCAAGTTGTACCCTCAGGCCATCAGTTTGCTTAACGGATCACTTGGAGTCAGTTTATTGTGGCTTGCTCTATGATTAGCAAACTTTCTCATCTTAACTTAGGTATTCTTTCCTACTGACTCCAAACTTTTAGACAAAGTTGAACTCTCTCAACCAATTGCCAATTAACAAACCTCTAAATCTTTCTATGACTTAAGAGCCCCTACTTTGGAATGTCCCACCTTTTGGAGGTCAAACCAAAATATACCTTCTGTGTATTAGTTTATGATTTTACCTATAATTTTGGTCTCCCTGAAATGTATAAAATCAAACTCTAATCTGACCACCTTGGAACCACTTACTCAAGGCTTCTTGGGTTTTGAATCTTTGGGCCTCACTCTTATTGCCTCAGAATAAACCTCTTTAACTTATTTTACAGAGTTTGGTTTTTTCCCATTAACAATCAGTGGTGCCCAATGTTGAGCTCAGAAAAGACTCACAACCTGCCCCAAAGGAGTAGTCTCAATTCAGCTCTAGATCCTGGCATGGGCTCCTTTGAGATGCCCAGCTCTGAGCTATTACTCCTTCTGAGCCCTGGACCTCTGACTCGTGGTAGATGATCCTTGCTTTGTTCTGAGCTGTCTTGCCCTAGGAAGTTGTGGTTTGAGATTTTAGCCATGCATTCTAATGGGTCTTCTCCATTGACTTTTCCTCCCCCAAATTAATCTCCATTTACTCACTTGTGCATTTGACAGACAAATAAGGGACTGAGTTTCTCAGTTCCACTACACTGAATTCCTCTAAAAAAGAAAAAAAGAGTGGGAAACAAATCCTCTAAAAGTTGGGAAAGACAAGGAGAACAACCCCCTTAGGGTACTCCTGTGGCTTTATGGTGTCTACTTACAAGAATTTGTGGTAAATGGAAAGGTTCAAAGGTGTGCCAAGCTTTCTAAGACTCTAGTAGGTTATATGTATATATAATGGACCATTCCTGGGAACATTTTAAAAAATTTATTTATTTATTTAATTATTCATTCATTCATTCATTCATTCATTTATTTTTTAAGACAGAGTTCTCACTCTGTTACCCCAGTCTAGAATGCCATAGCATCAGCCTGGCTCATAGAAACTTCAAACTCCTGGGTTCAAACAATCCTCCTGCTTAAACTTCCCAAGTAGCTGGGACTACAGGTACCCATCACAATGCCTGGATAACTTTTCTATTTTTAATAAGACAGGGTCTTGCTCTCGCTCAGGCTGGTCTTAAAACTCCTGAGCTCAAAGGACCCACCCACCTCAGCCTCCCAGAGAGCTAGAATTACAGGCATGAGCCACCACGCACAGCCTCTAGTGCACATTTTTAAACTGATGGACAAATAACATCAGGGAAAATTCAGAGCTCAAATGGTCAGCCTATAATTACAGAGTTAAAATATAGAATTTTCTAAGCACTTTGTCTATTCTCTTTTCTGTACTTTAAATATGCTAACTTTTTCTATTGGTATTCAGATAGAACTCATTATTTATGGCATTATTCATATAGGCTTCTTAAATTATATATTCCTGTCTCCCTGAAATGTATAAAACCAAACTTTAATTCAAACATCTTAGAACCACTTAAGACTTTTTGAGTTATATATTCCTGGGCCATAGTAACTTCTACAAGCTCCGAATAAATCTCTTTAAATTCCTTTATAGAGTTCAATTTTTTCCATTAGCATTATGTAGGCTGGCAAGTCCAAAATATGCAGGGTAATCTGGTGGCCTGGAGACCCAGGAGGAGCTAGAACCAATGTTGCAGTTGAAGTGTGAAGGCTGTCTGTTGCAGAAATCTCTCTCGAGTGGGAGAAGTTGGTTATATTTCATTCAGTCCTTCAACTGGCAAATTCTACTCACATTATAGAGGGTAGTCTACTTTACTAAAAGTCTACCAATTTAAATGTATATCTCATTCCAAAAAAAACTTTTCTGGAACATCCAGAATAATGTTTCACCAAAATGCGGGCAACATGGCTCAGCCAAACTGACACATAAAATTAATCATCATAACTATTTTTTTTTATTTCCTAATCACACTCTGTGTACATTTAAGGCATTGAGTCATACATGTGAGTATTTTGTCATGGATGTCATGACAAATAAAAGAATAAAATCACAGTTCTATGAAGAAGTGATCACTGAATGCAAGACATTATATAGAGAGGACAAAGCCTAATCCTGGCAAATACCTTAATAATTAGAGGCAGGAAACGGTAGGAAAAGAGTAGCCAGCGATAGAGCAGCTGGAGAAAGGAGAACAGCTCATTATGGCTCATGGAAGAGTCCAAGGATCAACATTGCCAATGCCATGAGAAATCGGGGCATCCATGACAACTTTAGGACATGGATGACAACATCCCTCACAAGACAACTTTAGGACTAGGTCTCTAAGAGGTCATCTGTTTAGGGGTCTAGGGAAGAAATTGATAGCATATTCAATATGAGCCATTTAAACAAAGAAGCATTTCATTAAGGTGCTACTAGAAAAGTGTGGCATGTGTAAGGAAGAAGTAGGAAAATGACAAGGGTACTGACCCATATACAATTAAGAAGGGACAAACAATGCAGACATTGGAGAAGTATTAGCTCCTCAAGATGAAAAGGAACTTGAGAGGCTCCCAGAACTCAAGGGTGAAGCCCAGCAGGAACTGCAACCTTGTTAAGGGATACAACCTGTCAACCTGGCCAGGAGGTAATAGGGCAGGTAAATACTTGTTTGCACCCTCCTCCTTGCATCACCTCCTTGGGTCCCATTGGTTAAACAAAAGGGAAGCCAGAATGGAGCTGCCAGATAAAATAGAAGATACTCAGTGACATTTGGATTTCAGAGAAGTATTAATATTCTATATGGCATGGGACGTACCTACAGGTATCATATTTCTATTTGCTACATCTGGCAGCTCTAAGCCAGAGGGCAATGGTGTCTACTGAAGTACCTCTAAAGCCCACGTGTCAGGGTCCAGAAGAAGACATGGGGCATGGGGGCTACATCAGAAGGGCAACAAGGAAATACTGGGCACAGGCGAGTACAGGGGTCAGATAGGAAGAGTGGGTGGACAGCAGGTGCAGATGAAACAGTACAGTCCACTCTTGGAGGATGTGAGGAGTATTTGAAAGAGCACATTTGGGGCAGCCAGGGTCCCTTGCCTCTGACTTGTAAGGCCACTAAATTGCTTCTCCTCCAGTAGAAGTCATGTCCCTCTAGTTAGTGACTTGGATGCTCTGTAGAAGGTACTCTAGAAGGCCAAACATTTAGAAATGATATTTGTGCACAGATAATATTTTTAAGATTTCATATTTAACTTCTAGCCAGAATGTGCATTTGTATTACAAACTCAGGAGACTAAGAATAACCCACTTTTTTTCTCTAGAATCCTCAAGGTTGAAGTACCATAATTTTTTTCTATAAATACATGTCTTTCCTGCATTCTTGTACAAGACTACAGATTGCCAGCTTCTTCTTCTTACTAATTGCACTATTGGGTCAACTTCTATATTGTCTAAGACCTAAGTATTATTAATACAAATTAAGTTGTTGTAAAGAGAATACAAATTTTAAAAATTATAGGTTTATCTGGAGGATGGGAATTGGTGCTCACCATCAATCTTCTTTATTCTTCTAATAGAAGCTTTATAGAGTTATCTATTTCCACAGCTAATTCTTGGTCACCTGTGGTGCTGTTATTAGGTACACCATGGATAAATCAAACTTGAATGTTTGGGAATGCCCATACAGTTTATTTATTTCAGATTATTTTTTGCTTATTTTTACTTTGTTAGCTCAGCTGCTGCTCACCTGCAGTTTGTGATAAGAAATTAGCTTGTAAAAATAACGTAAAGAGGCTGGGTTTCTGTAGTTCAGTAGTTAAAGTATTGGTCCTATGCATCAGGGGTGGTGGGTTCAAACCTGGCCTGAGCCTGCTTAACAAAGAGAAAATAATAATAATTATATGAAGAATTTATGTTCAGAGAACTATGCACAAATGATGAATTTTTGTCCCTTAAGAGACACCCTGAATAAGGATAAAATGAGGTGACTCGGTACCTGTAGCTCAAGCGGCTAAGGCACCAGCCACATACACCTGAGCTGGCGGGTTTGAATCCAGCCTGGGCCTGCCAAACAACAATGACAACTACAACCAAAAAAAAAAAAAAATAGCCAGCATTGTGGCAGGCGCCTGTAAGTCTCAGCTGCTCGGGAGGCTGAGGCAAGAGAATCACTTAAGCCCAGGAGCTGGAGGTTGCTGTGAGCTGTGATGCCACTCTTACCCAGGGTAACAACTTGAGGCTCTTTCACAAAAAAAAAAAAAAAAAAAAAAAAAAGAATAAAATGAGGCATCACCCACAACCTTCAAAGAACTTAAAAACAATGTCATTTTCTACAATAAGAAATTTCAGTGGAGGACTTGAAATGAATAAAAAAAGAGGCAAATTATACTACTTTAAATATTTATCCCCAAACATAAAATTCATCACCATCTTCCAAATGTATAGCTACCATGGGCATTTGAGACAACCAATCTGTACAATAGCTGTGGGCCTGAGAACGGCAGTGCGCCATTCTCACTTTCAGCCTCTCTTCCACGTCATCCCTTCAGCCCTTGGTCTCAACAGCACCTGCATCACACTTATTGTTCTGCACTAGTCAACTGTCACCATCTCTTGGACTAGAGCAGTGTTTGTTCTAATTGATGATCTGGTTTGCTCGTGACCATTATTTTACTTTAAGAATGATTTTTGTCAGATCCATGGATGCTCTGGCAAACTCAAGTTTGCCATACAGGAAGTGAAATTTTCTTAGGCTAGTTTTGCCAATTCTTCTCATTTCACAAAATGATCACTGAAGCCTTTGGTAAGACAAATATTACCTACCTTTTTTTAGACAAGGCCATTCTGACCATATGGATCACACTTTTATCAGTTATCCACATATTCACACATGCCAGCATACATATACAGACTTGCTCATTCCTTCAACATTTCTGAGCACTCACTGGTGGCCTCCAAATGAGTAGATGTGATCTCCACTCCAAGAACTCTAAGAACTGAAAAATGACAAACTATGCTAGTTTTATGTACTTTTGTAATAATTATTATGAGAAATGCACAGTCTACTAAATTAAATTCCACCAAATACTACCTAGAAGTGTGTGATATATCCACAGTGGTATGTATAACTAAACTTTGGAAAATACTAGAGTATCTTAGGAAAATAAGGATGTAAGCATTTGTCTAGAATATAAGATTTTGTGCTTATTGGAATCCACTATAGTAACATTTACATTGCATTTATTAAGATAGAAAATCATCAACTGTTGCTTCTATTCTTCTTTCATTAGTCAGAGAATCTGATTTCATACGTTATTTTTAAAAGGGTACAATAGGACCACCAGTCAAGGGGTACAATTTTTGTTTTACATCTGAATTAGCATAAATCCCAGTCTCATCATGCCAAGTGTTGATGCCAAATCTTTTGGAACCATCGAGATCTGTGAACTGAGAACGGCATTTTCTGTGGACTATGGAATAGACATGTTGACAGGGATAACCCTATGGGAAGGAAAAAAGAAATAACATTGAATTAAAAGGAAGTGATCACCAAAAGTTGATTTTTAATATATTATTCTTATGATCAAAGATTAATTTTTAACAATTGATTAATTTGGTCTCTCAAATAACAAACACTTCAATGGAACGAAATGGCTATTACATTTATAAGTATTTCAAATACCAAAAGAAGAATCTAGTTTGTGGTTGTTTTATTTATAAAACTAAAAGTTAAATTATTATACATGTAAAAACTACCAACACTATAAAGAACAATGTAAATCCTATGATCATCTATATAAGATCAAAACAATTACAACTTAACTATAATTCAATAACTTTCTTAAAATATAAGTTATGACTATTCCAAAGAATAATATGTTGGGGGGTATATTCAATAATTGCTACAAAGTCATACTTCCCATGACAATGGGAAATGCCAAGCTTTAATATTTATTCTAATGAAATATTTACCTCAACACAACCTAGTATAGTCTTTAGGATATTTATCCTTAGGCCACTTCATAAAAACTACATTGTAATAAAATGAGACATTATCATTGACCACTTCCCAAAGGAAATACTGATTCAGATTATACCATGGGTGATCGCAGACATGGAAAGTAAAGCCTTTTAAGTGATTGTCTAATTCCTGCTTTCAATTGGTTCTAATTTTAAAGCACTAAGACAATATTGAAATTAAATCACCAAAGCTATAAAACAATGAGAGAACACCAAAGTAGTTTAGATCTTAGATTGGTTTGTTGAAAATAATTGAAATCTTAACCATATGTTCAACCATAAAAAGTGTCCATTTATTTACTGAGTGCCTATTATGAGTTGGGCACAGTACTTGAGTGTTTACACCTTTTTATCCATAAAAAGGGATCTGAGATGAGAACTATTACTCCCTCTTTACATATAAGAAAGGATGATTTGCTTTGAAATCTCAGAAGAGAATTTAAAGAAAGGTAATAAGTGAGTGACTATGCCAGGAATATAAACCAGGTCTGTCTGCCCGATTGTAAACCCTTTTGTCTCTATAAGAGTTTCACAAAGCTTTTAATAGTCAAGAGATGAAAAGAAATGTAAACTATAAAATCATAAAGCTACATAATATCTTTGGCACTATTCTATATAGTCTGGGCTTTAGCTTTTGTCATTGGCTATTTCTTTGGGCTTTCGGGGTGATCGGCTGGTGGCTGTATCACAAGTGCAAGCTGCCATCTCAGAGGAAGGCAGGATCTTCCCCTTCCTATCCCTGCTGTAAACTGACAGAGCTTCTAATGCAAATCTACGCATTTCATGGGCAGAGAGGAGGATTTATCTTTTTGAGGT
Organism: Loris lydekkerianus; assembly: GCA_963574355.1. NCBI lineage: Eukaryota > Metazoa > Chordata > Mammalia > Primates > Lorisidae > Loris > Loris lydekkerianus. Next base: position 7,852 of record CAUYPK010045944.1, read on the forward strand.
GAGTGACAAGATGATTAAGTCTTATTCTAGAAAAATGATTCTGGCAGCAAAAGTACAACAAACTTCTGATGTCAGAGGTGTGAGGTGTGGATCCCCGAACTGTAATTAGAGTAGGATCTCTATTAACTAAGAGGCCATCCATTGGGTGGATAAATAAATGTGTCTACACATACAATAAAATATTATTTGGCAACAAAAGGAACAAAATGCTGATACATGCTACAATATGGATAAAACTTGGAAGCCTTATGCTAAGTGAAAGAAGCTAAACAGAAAGACCATGTACTATATGGCTTCTTATCTGAAATGTCTACGATAGACAAATCACAGAGACAGAAAAGTGGATTAATGGTTTTCAGTGAACAGGAAGATGAAGAGTGACTGTTAATGGGTATGGGATTTCTTTTGGGGGTGATGAAAATGTTCTGAAATTGTGGCGGTGATTGCACAACCCTGTGGATATACTAAAAATCACTGAATTGGACACTTGCAAGGTGTGAATTTTATGATATGAAATTATATGAAATTATATATCAGCAAAGTTGTTATTGTAAAAAGAGTAAATGCATTTGGGGAGCAATTCTGAAGTTAGAAAAACTAGTAAGAGACTGCTGTCTGCTAACACATGTTATACCGGGTGACTCTCCATTATCAGTGCTGTATTAATAAACCAGCTCTGCAGAAAAAAAAAAAAAAGTGTAACATCTGCCAATTTCTGTGGTGTAAATACTCCTACTATGGCTGACTTTGAGTTACCAGCATGATGTCAGTGGACACTAAGGAATACATGAGTATAATCGGTCATGCACACGGTGAAGAGCTGGCTCCAGCTCACTCCTGAATCCACTTCTCTCATTTCCCAACATGTGGCAACCACCCAGTTTGAGTAGCATTGACTGCAGTCCTAGGTCTAGGAGCAGTATCTCATTGGCCTGAGACAACCAGGATAATCTCACCCTACTCTAAATGATAGTGACAGGTTCAGGGTTAGGCATGTGACTGAAATTTTTCGATACAGATTAAAGCCCAGGACATTTTGTTCAATGATTTGGGTGAAAAAAAGCTCTTTTTTCACTGTTAGACATAAACGAAGAAGCATCCAGTCCACGTTGCTTTGGGCAACCCTCTTACAGTCAGTCTAGCATGATCCCAACATCACCATAAAAGGCAGAATTGAATGCCAGCAAGAAACATGTTGGCGCTGCTGTACCAATCCCTTCCTGAAATTTGACTTTTAAAAAAATATGAGCCAATACATTGCTTTTATTGTCTGATCCAGTTTGAGCTGGCTTTTGTGCATCTCACTAAAAGCATCTTAACCAATGTACACTTGAATAACCTGCAATATTGCAACAATGAGGCACTTGGAATCAGAGCAAGGAAATGGGTCATAACCAAGGGAACAGGGCATATCAAATAGGAGGAGGGGCAGCAAACAGTAAATTTGTGACTAAATGTACAACCGGGAATCAGGAGGATGCAAATATGAAATAGGTGAACAAAGTAGATATCCAAAAATTAAGATAAATTACTAGAAACATGGAGGACATAATTATTATAAGAAAGCAGAGCAAGTATGCCTTCCAAAGTTTAATACAAAAGGCATGAAACAGAGTAGAAAAAAAGCAGGTGCACCAATAATAGCCTTCAAGGTCCTTAATATTGACTGCAGTTCATTCCCAAGGTGATGGGCATCTTGATAAGCAGTTTGGTGACCGCTCAAACCAATAAAGAAGGTAATAATTGAGAAATTATTAGTATGCTTTCCCTTTTTGGTGTATGTAACCACCTATTTGCCCTTTGTTTCAGAAAACTGCCAACCAACCAAAGAGCAAAGTAATATCAACTTCTAACATACAAAATAGTTTCTGAGCAAGACAATAGCCTTGTGGTCCAACTCACAGTTTTGAGGATTTTAGAACATCAGTGATCCAGTCTGGGAGACTCAGATGATAGAGTTCTCCAGATTCAGAGAGGAATCCCCTTTGCCATGAAGACAAACAGAAGAGTTGGAATGAAGAGAGAAGGAAGGGTCTATGTGGGAAGGAAAAAATAAGGGGGAAGGTAAGCAGAAAGATGTATTTCCCTATTTTCCCATCCCTGGGCTTGAATCAGGGAGAGTCCCTTTGAACTTGTCAGAGGGAAATGCATTAGATAAATGATAATGGTGGCAAAAAGACACAGGGGTTTGTCAGCCCCTATTTATGTTCAGAACCCTTGAACTAGATCACATCATTAACTGCCCTCTCCTTTCCCCAGCATGGTAAGGTAGGGAGGCCTCTAAAATTCATCTATCTTGAGCCCCTTTGGGTATCCTATGGCATAGACAAGATCCTGAAATAGCTGGATATCTGCAGAGGGGGACGCAAACAGTGGCTGCAGTGCTGAACATTGGAGCTGGAACTGAGTAAGAGTCACAGAAGGCTCCAGTGGAGTCTACAACGACTCTTCTTCCACTTCTACAGGAGAGGCAATGAGGCCAAGTCATCCAGACATGCCTTCTGGGCTCCAATCAAGAGACAAAGAGACAAAGAGACAAAGACTGCTAATTATAGAGTCCACATAGTTTAGTCACTAATGCCAGCAAGGGAAAGAGCAACCACGTGGGCTAAGGATATCACCCCAGAGACCAGGACAGGCACAGAACACCACATGCAAAACCCTGCTCTCCCCTCTGTCATCAGGACATCAGGATGCTAAGTCACATCTTTCCATCCATCTGTTGCCAACTTAGAAAGATGCCATTACTGCTCCTGCATAACAACCACCCTGCACCCACACAGGCATGTACAAAAATAGGCCTTTATTCTGCCTCCAGATTCTGTGGGTCAGGAATTTGGACAGGGTACAGCAAAGGCAGCAGCTCTCTGCTGTATGATGTCTGGGGGCTCAGCTAGGAGGACTTGAAAGTCAGGGGTGAGTTGAGGGGTAGGGGCTGGGAACATTTCTCATTCTGATTAGTAGTTAATGCTGGCTGTTGCTGAACCTCAGCTGCAGCCACTAGCTAGGATAACTACATGGGCTTACCCAGATTTTCGAGGAGGGAACTTAGACCCCTCCTCTCAATGGGAAATGTGTTCAAAGTCTCATTACAAGAGCACAAGTTGCAGCCATTTTTAGAAAATGCAATTTTTCTCCTGATATTAGGGAGAAGAGGAGGGTGTACTGGGGTCCCCGAGACCACCCCCAGGTTTGATTTTTTTATACACACACACACACACACACACACACAGAGAAACAGAAGTTCCTCAACTTACAGCACATTTATGTCCCAGTCAATCCATCCAAGTAGAAAATACCTTAAGTTGCAATGCACTTCATACCCTGATAAATCCAACATAAGTCAAAAATGGTAAGTTGAAGCATTGTAAGTTGGGGACTGTCTGTACAATGTATGCATGGCAATGATTTATTACAGAAAAAGAATACAAAGCACAGGTGTATGGACTAACAGCCAGGGGAGCTGGAGCAAACTTCCCCGAGACCTCTCCCACTGGAGTCACACAGGGCAAGTGTAATTCCCCCAACAGTGGGTTGTGAAGTGCTGTCTGCTGGGGAGCTCATTAGAGACTCCGTGCCCAGGGCTTTTATTGGGGGCTGGTCATGTAGGCACCCTCTGCCTAGCAGGTGTTCAGCACAAACTATATTGTTTACACTAATAAACAGGGAGCTGTTCTAATCTAATCCTTATCCTGAAAGCCAACTTTCTAGATGAAGCCAAGGGTCATCATTGTAAGCCGCGGTTTAAAAGGATAATATGAGTCTCATTTCTACTGTGTTACCTCCTTTCTGCACACAGGTGATGGAACAGGATCTCTGAGAAAATGAGAGTTTTTTTCAAGAGAAATTAAACAATTTCTATAGGAACTATTTAAATTAAGGGATCAGATTAAGCTTTAGAAAGATTAAATGTTCAGTGTTTTCCCACTGCTGGTGGGCTCAGGAAGGTTAGTTACCAATTAGATGCACGTATATTTCCTCTGCATATATGAATTGTGGACAAATATTTTCAACACCCTAACATAATTTTTGCACGAATAATTTGCACAAAAAATTATTTTTGCACAAATGTTTATTTGTGAAACATGTATTTAGTGGGGATGGGAGAAATGTTTAGAAATTATATACAGAAACAGATTTGTGAATTACCACATTGCTGTTGGCTAGCCTACTATTTGATGCTACACAGACACTTGGTTGTGACAAAGTTTACTTAAAGATAAGACGAGCATTGCAAGCTCTTTTTTTTTTTTTTTTTTCTAAGCTCTTCAAATAACTAAGGGTAACTGGGAGCTCCAATGGCGCAATGGGTTAGTGCGCAGTACTTATAACTAAGGGGAACTGGAAGAATTGTCTGTGGGGAGGAGTGGGTGGGCATTAGAGCACAATGGTTCAGGAAGAACCACACTGAAAAGAGTCATTTGGAAGAACTTGGAGCTCACATGGCAAACTGGGGATAATGAACCAAAGTTGATTCATAGCTTTGAACCTGGATGCCTGGGAGAGTCAGAATAACGCTAACACGAATAAGACAGACAGCGGATAGGAAAGGACTTGTTTGGGGAAAAAAAAGATGAGTCACATTTTAGACATTTTAAATTTAAGATGACGTCAGTATAAAATATTTCTTTGGAAGGTGGTGCTGTGGGACAGATGGCCTAGAGAGAAGTCATTGCCCTCTGCACAGCGGTGATCATCGGCAGGGGGAGAAATCGCTGTGCAAAATGTTTTGGGGCCCTGGATGATATTTGAATGTGGACTTTGGATTACACAATTGTCCTGTGTCCATTTCTCTGAGGTTGAAAACTGCACTACAGCTACATGTCCTTGCTCTTAGGACATTCACATTGAACTACTTAGAGGTAAAGGGACATGAGGTCTCTAGAATATTTTCTTGTGGTAAACAACAGCTCACTCTGTGGAAACATTATGTGGGAGCTCTTTGTGCAATTCTTGAAAGTTTCCTCTAAGTTTGAAATTATATGATAATGAAGTTTACTTCCCAAAGATGATGGGTGCAGAGCCCTGGGAGCAGATGAGTTCCCCGAGGTTGTATAAAATTAGAAGAGCAGGGTTCTGGGGCCCAAATGTTGGAAATGCCCATGATTGGCTCCATAAAGAAGCCACGGAGGACGGAGGAGAGAGAAAGAGAAAGTTGCAACATCATAGGTTCTGAAGCAGGAGGGAGTGGTAGCCAACAATCGGCAACTTCCAAAACAATATGACAGGGAGACGAGCTGACAGAACACAGCAGGGTTAATCCATTTCCAGGCATCTTTGAATGTGCATCTGTGGAGGGCTAAGGAAATTCAGTAAATCATGCTGGTAAAAGGAGGAAAAGAGAAAGTGTCAGGGAAAGGAACGCTGAAGGCAAAACAGGCCCTGCAGAAACAGAAAGCTCTAACCTTACAGCCAAAGAATCACCAAAGAATCTAGAAAGCTCTAACCTTACAGCCAAAGAATCAGCCAAAGAATCAGTTGGGGAAAACTGGCTAAGAAAACTTTCTTCTCTTTCTCATCTTTTTCTTGAACAGATCACGGCAAGATAAGTTAGGACATTAAAAGAGGATTCTCTTCATGAGTGGTCCCCCCAGTTGACCTTCCCTCATTATGAAGGACAAACAGAACGTGGTTTTGCCATTTCCATCAGTAAAATGTGTCGATGTATCTTTAAATGATGGGCTCTTAGATGCTGCCCCACCTTCACCCCCCACAGTTGGGTCCTACACCCTCACTCTAAGCACCATCCGCATCTTTTTTCAGAATAAAATGACACTATTGTTCCTTAATAAACTGTATACCCAGTCTTTACTCAAGTTTTTTCTGATCTTTGATAATAACTATTCTTATTTGGTTTTATCCTTTTTCTCTAGGATCTTTCATTTTCTGGGATTGTTTTATATTTCAAGGTCATTTTCAGTTTCAGGCCTGCCTTCTAGAACTCCAATTTAATATTACAAGATAATTTGAAAACACAGTCCCAATTTCTTCATCCAGATCATCTATAAAAATGGATTATGTTTCCTGACCAAATCAGTCACTGCAAACTAGCCTTGTGTCTACCATTAAAGACAGCTATTAGCCACCTGGCATGAGTACAGCAAAGACTCTTCTTCCCTAGGATGCCCATAAATATACTCATTTTTGTATTCCATTTACTCTTAAAAAGATATTTGAGGCAGCAGGCTTATTTATATGAATGTCACATAGGATGGAATGAAAGTAGATATAAAAGTAAATTGCTGAGATATTTTGTTTCACTATTTTCAGTATATATCATGGATAAAAGTCTTTACCACTTGTATCTTACTTGCACTTGACTGAGGATCTGCCTTTCACTGATAGGTTATATTCTAAGCACATATGCAGAGGGTGTGCGAGAAGGGCAAGTCCTCCATAGCCAAATCCACCTTATCTCTCTTGGGGACCAGTAGAGGACAATCACCTCAGACAGATCCCCTCATTTATTTCCTCCACTAAATTTCAAAGGTTTTACTTCTACTAGACAGTTTTTCTCTCTGTGACTGCATCACAAACAAGAGTAATTGGCAAATGTGGCCATATTAATATGGGCTATACTTTTGTTGTGTATTTAAGAAGAATTTACTACCCCTACTTATCTGATAAAATTTTAGGAGGGCGAAGTATTTGTAACAAATACAGGTATTCATAGAACATGAGACTCCTAACCAGAGTAAAACAGCCATGGAAGGCACAAAGAAGTTTATGCTGTGGGTATAAATATATCTGTACCATTAATGAATCCAATCAACATAGTAAGGTTTCATTATAAAGAAAAATATGGAGATCTACATAAATAAACACTTCAGAGAACAAGCAGATGTTTAAAGATGAAAATCACACAAATTTTAGTTATGGCCAGAAGCAAAAACCAGGCAACCTGCTACTAAACATTCACTACTAATACTTTTTTTTATTTCTAATGCACACATTTTGATTGGTGTCATCAATTCAATCAAGTGAAACAGAAATATCATTTTTCTTATTCTTCAGGCTATATTATGTGAGGACATTTACCTCTGCCACTATCTTAGGTTTATAATGGTTGAGAATTAATGGGTTATGTATAAATTCGAGGCCTAGGATTCCCAATTTTCAAAACTTTTTCTTCCTCTCTACAATTAAAGATAATCAAAAAGAAGCAAATAAAATTTCTCATAATCCCAAATTCTCTGAAGTAGAACTGAGCTTTATGACCTAACCCAGAAACTAAAGTTTGGTTATGGTTAATAAACTGTATAAATTCAGAAGGCAATATGAGCAAAAATAAAGTTTCAAGAGAAACAGAGTATCTCCCCACTAAAAGGCCACAGCATTAAAAATAAATCCTGAGAATCTGAATTTCCTGAGATTTGAGACCCTACCATTTCTCTCTTCTTGGTGATATACATGATGAGCAGGGAAAGTTAAAATATTTATCTCCTAATTTCAGAGTAGACTTGAATTAAATGTCTACCAAAGTCTTTAATCAAAAAGATTACTTGATCACAAATAAATGTCTATTTCAATGGCACAGAATCAATGAGATCAAATCAAATCAAATAGTAGAATTTGAGAGCCAGAGAGCTTTTAAAGATCATTCTGTCTGTATCAGTCAGGTTCTCCAGAGAAATAGAACCAAGAGAATATATGCATCTATAAGAGAGACAGAAATTAAGATTGATTTTAAGAAATTGGCTCGTGGGATTGTAGGGGTTGCCAAGTTTTAAATCCATAGGGCAAGATGGCAGGCTGGAAACTCTGGCAGGATTTCTATTACCATCTCACGGCAGAATTCCTTCTTCTCCGGGAAACATTAGTATTTTTGCTTTTAAGGTTGTCAACTGATTGGATAAGATCCACCCATATTATCGAGGATAATCTATTGATATTTAAAGTCAATTTGTTATAAGTGTTACATTTACAAAATACCTTCATGGCAACATCTAGACTAGCAATTGACTAAACGGAGCATTATAGCTTAGCTACGTTGACACTTGAAATTAACCATCATACTGTCCAGCCTACTAATTTTTTTTTATTTTATTTATTTATTTATTTTTTTTTTTTTTATTATAGATAAAAATATGCACCATAGATGTGGCCCAACCCATCACCCTCCCTCCACCCAAACCTCCCCCCTCCCTTCCCCTTCCTTGGTCCTTTCCCCATAGTCTTGTGGTATAGTTCGGTTATAG
>CAUYPK010045945.1:0-31764 GCA_963574355.1 Loris lydekkerianus
ATGGCAGGGCCCAACAATTCCCTCTTTTGTTTTTTGTATGGTGGAAAAACATAGCCCCTTCAACTTACTTTTGATAGAGGTCACACATGACAATATTCTTTATTTGTGGAAGGAAAAAAAAAATCCTGCAATTGGTTTAGTTACAATAATAGGGTGAGATTGGGAAATGAGGCTTTCTTTCCACATGGCTCCCTTCCCCTTCATGAACAAACCGAAAGAGTGAGCAAAGAGGTGGTGAGTTCAGTATGAAGAAGGTGAACTTCCCCACCAGTCAGCAAGAAACTGCAGGAACTTTGAGAAGGGGCCATACAATATCCTACAGCATGACACAGCTCCATAACTTAAAATGGAATGCTGAGAAATTTTTGCGAAAGCCTTTCTTTCTCTAGTCCTTCCCAACTACCATTCCCAGCTCCTGCCAGCCCAAGATAATTTATGACAGCAGAAATTTCTCAGATCTTCACAAACAAAACTTAGAAGCTCCTCCTTTAAAACAACTAAAGATCTTCTTTAAAGTCTTAGGTTTGCTTTAAAAAAGCTATTCATTCATTCATTTGACAAATATTTACTGACTGTCCACCAAGTTATCTAGGCATTGGAAATACAGCCATGAGCAGGGGACATGGGCAAGAAACCAATAAACAATATACCAAGGTTTGATGATTAAGTTGTTGAACTAGCCAGCCTGTGTTTACGTTTACAGCACTGTACAAACAACTTGGTAAGGTTTTGTAACCTTGGTAGATCAGTGTCTCACAGCTGCGTTTGTGTTGGCAGTGTCTTGCTGAATGGTGTTCATTATTGTTGCATGTTTTTGTGTGCCATCATGAGAACGTCAGAGGAGGCTGTAATTAATGATTATATTTTTAATTTTTTGTAGAGATAGGGTCTTACTAATGTTGCCCAGGCTGGACTTGAATTCCTGGCCTCAAGTAATGCTCCCACTTCAGCCTCCCAAAGTGATAGGATTACAGGCTTGAGCCACTATGCCCTGCCTATTGACAATTGACAATATTACCAATGTGACTTGAGGTACTTATCCATTGAAAATTTAAGAGTTGGCATCTTGATCCTGTAGCTATACAATTTTCATTTGATAAGTACTTCAGGTTACATTGGTAATATTACTTTTCATCAGGAATTCAGTCAGTGCTGATTCTAGATTTATTACTGTCTTATTCCTTATACTATGGCCACATTTCTTGGTTGCTAATGTAAGCTCTAATCCCTCTAAAATTGGTGATGCGAAGCCAGGGCTTCAGAGGAGGAACCACATCCCCCATCTGCTGCTCTTCAGTCTCCTGAGAAGGGCCACAGTCACACCTCCTGAGCAGCGTCTTTGCTTACCATCATCATTACAAAACTATTTTAAACCCATCTATTGTTTGATTAGTTTATCTCTAGTGATTCCTGGTCTGTTGCAAACTATAATCTCAGGCTGAGAACCTATAGTTTTGAAAGTCATGTAAATAGGGTTGCCAGATTTAGCCCCCAAAAATGCAATTAAATTTGACTTTCAGATAAATGACAAATTATTTTAGCATAAGTATGTCTCATACAGCAGTAGGGACACCCTTAACTTTTTATTTCAATCAATAATTCCAGCAATTTCTACATATGAATATTTGGAGAAATATGTTAGCAAATTCAGTTGCACAGTTGTCAGGTTTTGACTCATCCAGAAAGTAGAGAAATTGCTCTCAGGTTTCAATATTCAGAGCAAGACTGGTATGCATGAGAGCATGGTAGGCACCACAACAGAGACCTGGTCCATTCCCACCCATCTCATCAGCATAAATTAATCTGAGCAGCTTTTGCCATTGTCCAGACCTTTCTGAACTGATCACACAAGGAGAGGTGATGAGGAATTTATTTGAACAACTATTAAAGACAAATGGTGTCATTAGACATTTCACAAAGTGAAAAAAATGTGCTGGAATTCAATTACTATTCACTTATTCCATTAATTCCTTGTCAGCTTCCAGTGAAATTTATTCTACAAATTCCTACAGTGGGTGTTTTAGTTTCCTAGGGCTGCTGTAACAAAAGACCTCATACCAGGTGACTCAAACAACAGCAATTCATTATCTCTTCCTTCTGGAGGTGAAACCCCAGGATCAAGAAAGGTCAGTTCCTTCTGAAGGCTGCAAGGGAAAATCTATTTCATGCCTCTCTCTTAGTTTCTGGTGTTTGCTGGGGATCTTTAGCACTCCTTGGCTTATAGAGCTATCCCTCTAATCTTTGCCTTCATGTTCACAGGCCTCCTTCCTGTGGATGTTTCTAAGTCCAAATTTCCTTATTTCATAAGGGCACCAGCTATACTGGATTAAGGATCACCCTGTGCTGGTATGGCTTCATCTTGGTCTTGGCTAATTACATCTGCAATGCTGGTATGGCTTTGTCTTGGCTAATTATATCTGCAGTGACCCTGTTTCCAAAGTAGGTCACTTTCTAAAGTATGGAGGTTAGGACTTCAACTATGGATTTTGGGAGGACACGTTCAACCTATAATAGGGGGTAAAATACATAAAAGTGGCAAGCCTGAAGAGGAGAACCAAAATATTTTATGAGGAGGAGCCCTCCTGGCAATTAAAGTGACACTAAAAATATATTACTGGGATCTGATTAAGCTAAAAAACTTCTGCACAGCTAAGGGCACTACAAGAGAAGCAAACAGCCTTCAGAATGGGAGAAGATTTTTGTAGGTAATGATTCCAACAAAAAGAACAAACAACCCCATTTCTTCGTGGGCAAGAGATTTAAACAGAATCTTCTCTGAAGATGACAGTCGAGTTGCCAACAAAAGCATGAAAAAATTGTCATGTTTAGTCATCAGAGAAATGAAATAAAAAAAACTAAGATATCATCTAACACATCACAAAACCCCCAAACTGCAGGTGTTGGCATAGATGTGGCAAGAAGGGAACACTTCTACACTGCTGATGGGATTGCAAACTAATATAGCCTTTTAGGAAGAAGTATGGAGAATTCTCAAGGAAACAAAAAGTTGACCTATTGTTTGATCCTGTAATTCCATTACTAGATATCTACCCAGATGAACAAAATCATTTTACAACAAAGACATTTGCACTAGAATGTTTACTGCAGCCCAATTCATAATATCCAAGTTGTGGAAGCAGCCCAAATGTGCATTGACCCATGAATGGATTAACAAATTGTGATATATATACACCATGGAATACTATGCAGCCATAAAAAGATGGAAACTTTACATCTTTTATGTTTACTAGATGGAGCCGGAACATATTTTTCTTAGTAAAGTATCTCAAGAATGGAAAAATAAATATCCAATGTACTTCATACTAATATGAAAACACAATATAATCACTTACACATTCATACGAAAGATAAAACACAAATACAGTTCAGAAAAAAGAAGGGGAGAGGAGGGAGAGAGAAGGGGAGGGAGGAGGGAAACAGGAGGGAGGGTATTTGGTGGGATCTCACCTAATGTGCACAATGCAAGGGTACATTTCAACACAACTAATAGTATATTATAAATGTCTTACTACAAAAAATAAGGGAGGTGTGGGCGGCGCCTATGGCCCAGTAGGGCGCTGGCCCCATATACCAAACCCAGTCCTGGCCAAAACCCGCAAAAACATAAATAAATAAATAAGTGAGGTGATGGTTATGTTAATCCATTTGATTTAAGCGTTCAACATTGTATATCAAACAATCACATTGTATCCCATAAGTGTATACAGTTATGATTTAATAAAAATTAAATTAAAAAATTTAAAAGAAAGTGCAAGTGAGGTGGGAGGTTCCCAGTGCCTAAGAATCATCCTATTCCAACCTGTGGGAAAGGGCTGCTGAAGAGATGAACATTAAAGTCGCCCAGTGTGACAGGCATGCCCTGTCCACACAGAACAGGATGCATTATTCTGCATGCATTTCAGGCCCTGCCTCTGCAAGACAGCCTTCCTTCCTGTCCCCAAGTATCAGGACACTCATTCAGCAAAATACAGTTACGTGCATTTTATGTGTATGTTCTTTCTGTCATACAAAAAGTTCCCCATAACTATGTTAGGGAAACTTTAAACTTCCCCAAAATATATTTTCCATGCATTTTTATATTAAATCCACATAAATATATAAAGATGTACACATGTAAAAGAGTAATGTGGCTGAGAATGGAATTTTATAAGCCATTTCTTGAGATGCCTTCTTTAAAAAGTTTCTTCTTTCAGATAGTTCTTCCAGACCTATCCAGAGCATTTTCAAAGGAAACACAATTTAATCCAGTGTTTGGAATAACTATGTAAAGTCAAGTTCTGGTTTTTTCCCTTAAGTACTGATCGATAAACATACCATACAGGGAACACAGTCTCCTGTCACTTCATAACTGAGGCAAAGGTACATTTGGAGACAGCACATTTTCCAGTAAAATGAGAAATACTGATTCTGTGACACAAGCAATAATTTAATAAAATGTACACATATAAAAATTTTAAAGTGTTTAAAATATTCAAAAGCCAGTGTATCCATTTCAAAATTCTCTTTTTCTCTTTTAGAAGGATCGAGACTGCACATCCAACTTCATTAACGTAGGTCCTCTTTCAGCGATAGGCTATGGCCTGGTGAACTTTTTGTGTAATTGATGACCCACTGTCGCATACATTAGTCTATAGCCAATAAATGTCACTAACCAAAGCCATTGTTTCTTACTTTTGTCCAAATCCTGCTGTGTTACCGCTAATCACTAATGACCAACATCTAACTGCTAGTGGGTCAATCCCATTCCATTACTTGAAGTTTTAAAATGAGTAAGACCTGACCCCTACTCCCTTCTCAGACATCTTCCACCACGATTTCCTCTGAACACTTTCTAAAAGTATTGAGATTATACTTCAGGTTGAAGCCTGAAGTTAGCATTTTATGCTACCTGTGCTTTCTAGTACACACGGTCAAGGCTGCCTATGGTGAATACCTGGAGTTCTCTGCCTGAGGGCACCTTTGGTTGGGAGTACACGAGACCCTCAGAGAGATGTTGCCAGAAGTACCAGAGCATTTATGCCCCAGAAGCAGCCCTTGACAGACAGATAGATGGAGAGCTGGGAAATTAGTTTTACTTGACTTCCTCCCACCTTGCTTGGGACATGCTGAGTTCCAGAGGGACTGAGGCGCTCACAGTGGGGCGTTTCTTGGTTCATTCCCTCTGCTATGTTTTGTTCTCTCTCCACCGCCAGTGTTTCCTGCCGCTACAACCCAAATTCAGTTCCTTCACGTAGGTCTCCAGCTCAGGTTCTGCCTCGTGGAATACACAAAAAAAGAACAAATCTCAAAACGGACTAAATTACTGGATATGCACAGCATACTCAGAAATGAAGTAGGATAAAGGAAGGCAGAGACACCTGAGTCAATACTGGTGCTTCAAATAAAAAATCTCCCCTAAACCATTATTAATATGCTCAGAGAGGCAGGCAAAGATATTGCATCCACGAAACAGGAAAAGGAGCCATATATTCTCTGAACAATCAGAGAACAAGAAAACAGTTTTGGAACTTAACAGATATGACAGATGAAATGGAAAAAAATCAATACAAGAGCTATAGATAAAAATCTAGTAATTCTCCAGGGAGGAAAAAAAAAGAACAAAAATGAAAAGAGAAGGGTAATTGGATGGATAAAAAGACAACGAAAATCAGGTGATTGGGGGGATCAATATCCCTCATCCAACATTCAGCTAATAGGATTTCCACATGTAAAGAGGAAAAAAAAAAAATGGAAGAGAGAAATTATGAAGAAATATACAAGAAAACTCCAGTGGGAGTTATTCATGGTTTAAAAAAAAAAAATACACAAGAAAATATTTCAGAACTGAGTTGTTAGATTCTGCAGATCAGAGGTCCTAGTTTCTTGGTGAGTGGTGCCTTAGCATGTTAGTTATTTTTTATGAAACTCTTGAGTCCAAAAAATCCAAAAAACTAACAATTCTGCTTATTAAATAATTAGGTCCAAACAACATAGTATTTATGGACTAAAAACCTAGGACCTATTGTGTACTATGCAACTTTTCAAACCTTGCAATCATACTGGATCCTTCCACCCTGATTTTCTATTCCACACTAATTTTCATGGACTTCTTAAAAAAAAAAAAAATCATAGCTACTACAGAAAATTCAGCTTTGCAAAAGCATCACATCCTTGAAGGAATGTAGCAATCTAATTTTGAAACTCGACTTAGTTTGCCTGGTGTCCAAAGGATGTTGGTACCTTTTCCTCAAAATTTTCAAATAGTCCATGGCATCCTTGCAAGTTCATTGGGGCACCCCCTATGTACTCCAGAGCACCTCCACACAGAGTTTAAAAATCATGACTTTAGCCTATTAATGCCCATCAAACTCTAAGCAAATTTATTTACAAAAGAAATTATTAAAGGGAATGAGAATGGCACTAAATTTCTCACCTGCAACTTGGAAACTGCAAAAGGAATATGACAGCTAATTTAGAATATCATACTCAGATGCTCAATCCAGTGAGAAAATAAAGATTTTTTTTCAGACATTTACAATCTCTTGGACATCTTAGGAAGCTGAGGATGTACTCCAGCAAAACTAGGGAGTAAACTGAGAGTGAAAATGACAATGTATCCAGGAGACACAGGAGAAAGCAAATAACTGCCCCAGGCAGATGGTCCCCCACCAGGCCAAGATAGGGCCAGTCCAGAGTGGCAGAGGTCCAGGAACAAAAATAAGCAGAATGGATGGAATATTTGATATTCATGCATGTTTGAAAAAAAATTACTGCTAGAAATTTGGTAAATCTATTGTCACATGTAGAAGAAAAAATGAGATTGGCATGAAAAAAAAAATGATGGAAAAAAAGAGAAGTAGTCACTCTAAGAAATATAATCATAGAATATTACGTGGCCAAAAAATGGAACAATATTAGCATGATCATAATTTTTTATTTCAGATTAATGAGGGTACAAATGATTAGTGTATATTGTTTGGATTTCTTAGGGAAAGTTCAGGTTGTTTTTGAACCCTTCACCCATGGGGCATGCTGCATACCCTTACATTGTGTACCTTAGGTAAGAGCTTACCAATACCCCTCATTTGAAGTTAATTGTGTTTTTCTCTTGTGTGAGCATGTAGCTGTTTATCTGTTGGTTTCATATTAGTATTCAGTACATTGGATACTTGCTTTTCTATTCTTGTGATACTTTACTAAGAAGAATGTGTTTCAACGCCATCCAGGTAAATACAAAAGATGTCAAGTTTCCATCATTTTAGCGCTGAACAGTATTCCAAACCACAGTTTGTTCATCCATTCACATGTTGATGGGCACTTCAGTTGATTCTATGTCTTGACGATTGTGAAATGAGCTGCAATAAACGTTCTAGTGAAAATGTCCTTATGGTAAAATAATTTTTTTTCTTCTGGGTAAATACCTAATAATGGGATTTCAGGATCAGATGGAAGCTCTACTTTTAGCTCTTTGAGGATTCTCCTTACTTCTTTCCAAAGAGGCTATAGTAGTTTGCAGTCCCATCAACAGTGTAAAAGTGTTTCCTTCTCTCCACATTCATGCCAGCATTTATAGCTCTGGGATTTTGTGATGTGGGCTGATTAGCATTTTTGATTAGCATTTCTCTGATGATTTAGGGTGATGAGCATTTTTTCATGTGTTTGTTGACCATTTGTCTTCTTCAGAGAAGGTTCTGTTCAAGTATCTTGCCCACATATAGATGGGATTATTGGCTCTTTTTTTGTTGATTAATTTGAGTTCTCTGTGGATTCTAGTTATCAGCCCTTTGTCAGATTTGTAGCGTGCAAATAGCTTCTCCCATTTTGAAGGCTGTCTTGTTTGTTTTAATCGTGTATACCCTTAGCTGTACAGAAGCTTTTTAACTTGATCATGTCCCATTTATTTATTTTTGGTGTTGATGCAATTGCCAAGAAGGTTCTTCTTCATAAAATCTTTTCCCAGGCTCATTTTGTCAAGAGACAGAAAAAAAAAAAAAAAAAAAAAAAAAAAAAAGAATAAAAGCAGAGCTTTCTCTGCATAGTCACAATTTTATAAACACACACTGCTTTAGTCCATAATGCTGAGAATAATAGCAGTATAAGCATAGTATTTATAATATGAAAATATCTTCAAATATATTAATATTAATAGATATTTTAATATTCTAAGTTTTATATTTGTTCTGGGGAACATATATTCTAGTATTCTTAGTAGGAGAAAGGCTACTCTAAGAATATGTTACTTTGATTCAGAAAAACTCTAAAAATGAAGTAGAGAAATATAGAAATATTACAACTAAAAGAGAAAAACCATTAACTTTGATTTTCATTACAGGTGAAAGAATGTTTCAGATGAAAGTATTTGAAGTGCAGGACTCCAAATACCCAAATAATTACAATATATTTTAAGTTTCACTTTGCTTACATAACCCTACTATATAAGTCACCCTTATTGTGAAATACTGTTCGACTTTAGATATCCTTATCGCTGCTCATTCCATAAGTTCTGCGACAGCGTTTACTCCTTTATAATTTGTTATTACTTTATAAAATGTATTTGCAATTTATATATATGCAATTTGTGAATCTATACCTGCCTCTCCTCCAGCCTGCTCTATTTTAGAAAGACAGGAGTTTCATGTCATTCCTACATAGATTTTTGCTTCAATCTATCAACAAGACCCCACCTTACAAATATCAAAAGAAAAATTTATTATTTTAATAATATTATATTATATACCATATTTAATCAGTCTAAACTACTCTTTTTTCATGTTTTATCATTTTAAGTTTTAGAATATGTCTTAAAACTGCTGACATCTGAAAATCACTAGAAACTTAGACTTGGATGGAAGCTGAGTTCTTCTGGAGAGTATTGACATTCATACATCCTGGGTCCTAACCTGAGACCACTTTAAATTAAATTATCTGACTAAACTTTTGCTTTTTATTTTTTCTTTTAAGAGACAGGGTCTCAGTTACCCAGGCTAGAGCACAGTGGTGCAATCAGAGCTTACAATAACCTCAAACTTCTGGGCTCAACCAATTTTCCTGCTTCAGGGTCCTGAGTAGTTAGGACTACAGGTATATTCCATCATGCCCAGATAATTGTTTTTTAAATTTTTTGTAGCTATGGGGGGTGGGGGAGCCTCAAAATGAGCCTGAGCTGGTCTTGAACTCCTGGCCCCAGGTAATCTTCCCATCTCAGCCTCCCAAAGTGCTGAGATTAGAGTATGAGCCACCACACCTAGCCAACTAAACTTTTTTTTTTTTTTTTTAACTCATAGTGGCATTGTAAATCCAGAGGTAAATATTTATAAGACCCAATCTGGTTCAAAATCTCAGGGAAGATATTTTCTTCCCTCTACCAGTACCAGACTGAGACTCGTAAGCTCCTTGGTTGTTGATTTCTCTGTGATATGTTTATTTTTCATCTTTCCCTGCCTTGAAAGGATAACCCTTTGGTGTCCCAACTTTAAGCAATCACCCTATTAAATTTCCTACTATAGACAGTTTTTGCTTTCTTAAATGTACATAAGCAATGACATTTCTCCCACTGGATGGCCTCTTGGATGCCATGGTATACAGTACTAAATAACACAATAAAATACAAAAGAATAAGGGCAGTACCTGTGGCTCAAGGAATAGAGCATTGGCCCCATATACCAGAGGTGGCAGGTTCAAACCTGGCCTGGCCAAAAACAATAACAAAAAAAGAAAAAAAAATACTAAAGAATAATACTAGTAAAATAACAGTAATGTAAATGTATTTAAAGAAATTTACATAAAATACTTTTGTAAATTTATATTTTTAATATAAAAAAAAGTTGGCTTTTTCATCCAATAGGAACATCACTTCCCTATAAATCCCAGAAAAATTTTCAAAGAAATTTGAATTTTGCTGTGTAGGTTAAATCTTTACTTGTCAGCTTTCCTTTTACAAAACACATTTTTGCAAGTTCCTGCATAATCAGCATTTTAATACACACTTCACGTTTGCCCACCCAATCCATAGCAGCCTATGCTGTGGTCTGGTGGATGAAAAACATCTGATACAACTAAAAATCATCAATTAAACGCACCCATGTAGAATCATAACTCCCACCCTTACAAAGCACCTGAACTCTCCTTGGTCATCTGTTACTTCAGTCAATTCCCTAACATGACAAATCCCAAATTGTTCTTTATGCCCCCCAAAGACTTTATACAACAGATGATTAAACCCTTTAACTTACGTGATTGAACTTTATTTGAAAATAATCCTTAACTAAGCCTGAGATGTGCGTATCATACAGTTAGTAATTATTTAGTGCTTACTATATTCAGGCAATGACCTGCATTACTTGTATAATCACTTTACTCCTCTGAACAAATCTATGAAGGAGAAACTTACTTTCCTGATTAAGAAAATGAGACTCGCAGTTAAGTACTTAGCATAAGATCATCCAGCTAGAAAGAGGTGGAGTAGAAATTTAAGCTCAGACAGAGTCAATCTAAGACCCGTCCTCTAAACCACTGCACTGAACTACTTTGGGGGGAAAATTACGATGGAAAGAAACAATGGCAGGTTGAATAGCAAAAACAAACAAACAAACAAACAAAAAAAAAAAACAAAACAAGACATTGCAAATTCAGTAAGACTCAGCAACAAGTGAAAGTTGAGACAGATCTTCCCACACTTAGTAACTTTCTAAAAATGATGCTTCAGACCCCAGGAAGGAGTAGTAATTTTTTAAAAGTACTGGGCTAAAGTACGGGTCTGTGTTTTAATCTTCATTAAAATCACTATTAATCATGAACTTTTCCATCCTGTCTATCCCTCTTTGAGAGTGAGGCTCATTTGGATAAGTCTGTTAGGATGTTGATTTTGTGGTGACTATTCTATATTTTGTCTTAAGTCTCACTCTGCAGGCCCGAGCTAAAGGCAAGCATTATTACAGATCAAGGCCAGCGAAGTGGGTAATGAGGTTTGGTATATAAAACACCAGCTATAAACGCAGGGTGACTTCGGCCTTTTTAAAAACATGAACAGCTCTGAAGTGCATCATTTGAAATAGAATGCTTAGTAGGCCAGAGGCTGCTGAGAATCATTTCCCATCACCCAATCGACCACTGGTAGCTTTGGCTACATGCTTTTCACAAATATGGAGCCATGTGCGGTGAGTTATTTTTAATCCATACTCCATGGGGTGATTGATCAAATGCACTGCTGAACATGAAGAGCACTGCCCACCACAGCAGAAATAAAGAATCGAAGGGCTGCTCCAATCAGCTTCACAGAAGGAATATGGCCCGAATCCTCACATTGATACATAAGCTGGAAAAAGAAGCAATTAAAATATCTAAGCAGACAGTTTTCATCTCCTTAGGTACAAACGCGTCTTTACATATTCCGACTTGTAGGTCCCTGAGCCACAGGGGGCAAAAGAAAGGTGGTTATAAATACCTGCGTAACATTAAAAGGATAATTACATTTTCCTATACCTTTTAAAATCATGTCTGGCTCCTCTTCCATCAGCTGTCTTTCAAGACTGGTTTATGTTAATGCTTCCTGGGTCTATAAAGTCACTTCTTTACTCCTTTCCTCTGCAGAGCAAGGCACAGGTTTCATTAGCCAATACCTGATGTTTATCACCATAATGCAGGAGCATGAGTGAAGATGATGGGGTAATAAAAAAAGGGTAATTAACCTTCTGATTCTTTCTCTCCCTTCCTTCACTTCTCCCTCCCTCTGTGTCTTCCCTCATTCTTTTCTTCCCCTTCCTGTCTCCTTTCCTTCCTTCCCTCTTTCCTTTTCTTCTTCCCTTTATTCCTCCCTCCTTCCTTTTATCCATCCATCCTTCCTTTTTCTCCTTTCTAACATATGTTAACAGCCTGATATATAACAGGTAATATGCTGTATGCTGAGGTCACACAAATTCGTATCACTACTGACAATCTCAAGGACTTTACCCTAAGCCTCAAATGCCCACCACTTCCATTACTCTCAGCTCCCCAAAACCAGAGGTCATGCCTTCAATCCCTTTGACTTTCTTTCATCCATTGCACAAAATCCTGAGTTTGTGTAATATGCAGTAAGAGGAGCGAGGTGAGGTGTTAGATCATTGATTTTCAGCTCCACCATTCACAAAGTAATGTCGGCAAGTCACTTACTCTCTTCCACTTTCATTTCCTCCTGTGTACAAATGGGGGATCACCACCCTGGACCACCCATCTGCAGAGAGCTGAGGATAAAATCCTAATTTGAGCAAAGCCACTTTGCAAACCTAAGCCTTGCTTGGGAAGATGCTCCTAAGTGTGATTCAGGGTGACTGGCTGAATTCAGGGCTCTGGGCAGAGCCAGGAAACCAACCCCATGTTGGAAGCATAGCTCTTGAGAATCACCATTGTGAAATGCAAAACTGAGCATGACGTTTCCCTGATTAACATACTTTACCCTCTGTATAAAACCAAGTCTGCAAGAAGCCCAATAAGGCTTGGTCCCTGTTCAGTGCTCTACTTTTTCTTTTTTTTTTTACTCTTCCCCCCTCAGCAAAATCTAAAGGTCATCTTCTACCTGCTTAGCCCAAGCTCCCTTTGGGAAGCTGCCTTGAGGCATCTGCCTTCGATAGCCCTGTCTGAGAACAGACCAGACACCTTTGCCTGCGCCACCACAGTATCTCCTTATGCTAGTGATGTCGCCCTCCCCCCTCACTCCTGTAGGTGTCTGCACAGCACTCATCTGTATCTGTCTCTAGAATGTTGCTTCTTGAGGTGAATGTCCTAGCAGTGTATGACATATAAAAGACACTTAGTAAATCACTTGTTAGAAATGTAAATACACAAATCCGTGAGAAGCGCTCTTGCAATGAGAAGAGAAATTATTATTCAAAGGGACATGGTATATTCTTCAAGGGCTACCCCAGGAAATTTCTCACTCTTACAACTTCCCCCAATCATATTTGGTAGACAGACTAATAACCATCCCCATCTCCGTGTCCTCACATAGCAAAGGAGATTGAGGTTGAAGATGGAATTAAGGTTGATAATCAGCTGCCATTAAGATGGGGAAGTATTCTGGATTATCTGGGTATGACCAGTGTAGTCAAAAGGATCCTTAAAAGATGGAAAAGGGAGGCAGAAGAGAGGTTAGAGAGATTTAGTGTGAGAAGGATTCAAACTGCCATTGCAAGCCTTAGAAATGAAATGGGAACATGAGCTAAGGAATGTGGGCAGTCTCTAGAAGCTTCTAGAAAAAAAAAATGCAGCTTCTCTTTTAGAACCCCCAGGAAGGAATGAAGCCCTGCTGACTTGATGTTAGTTCACTGAGACCTTTGTTGGACTTCTGACTTAAAAAAACTATAAGATAATAAATTTGTGTTGTTTTAATTTAATAGGGTTTCTAGTAATTTGTTGGATCAGCAATAAAGAATTAATACACCAGATAAGAAAACAGAAGACCTACCAAGGACAAATCATTTCAACGTTTTGAGCTTCACTTTCCTAATCAGCAAATTGGGGATAAGCATTTCTAATCTCTGTATCTCTTAAGGCTGTTTGTGAAACCACTGGTTGCATCTAACACAAAGCATTCACTCACTGAGCACCTTTGGCAATGCTCTGCCTCAATGTTCTGACTCTGTAAAAGATGGATATTAATAGTGTTGGGTTATAGTGAAGATCCAATAAATTAATCCATGTAAAATGCCTAGAACAGCATATGGCCTGATGTATTTCATAAGTGTTAGCTATTATTACATATGCAAAAGAGTTTGAAAAACATTAGGCACCATAAGGGGGTGAGGTGGGATTATCATATTCACAGAACACTAGTTTTCAAAAGGGTAAAGGATCAACAGACCCCTCCCCAAGGGCAGTTCAGACTGTTGTTTTTTTGAGACTGAGCTTCACTGTATTGCCCTGGGTAGAGTGCCCATGATGTTATAGCTCACAGCAACCTCAAACTCTTGAACTCAAGGGATCCTCTTGCCCTAGGCTTCTGAGTAGCCAGATGCCCAGCTAGTTTTTTTTAGTAGAGAAGGGGTCTTGCTCTTGCTCAGGGTGGTCTCGAACTCCTGAGCTCAAGGGATCCACTTGCCTTGGCCTCCCAGAGTGCTAGGATTACAGGAGAGAGTCACAGTGCCTGGCCAGGAAGTTCAGAAACTTTGGGAGGCATTTTAGGGATCAAGTGCTGGAGAAGTGTCACACTGTTGGCATTTAGTGAAGGGAGTCAAGGACATCCTGCAATGCCTAGGCTATCGCTTCATAGTGAAAGGCTTTTCTAGATCCTAAATGATACCACACACCTCTACCCATCTTCATTTGCAGCTGTGCGGTGACAGCGATTGAGCGCGGAGGTGCTGGCTTCTGACTCCTTCATGATGAACCCTGGGGTAGCTGTGCCCATGCATTTATCTATAGAAACGCATTCTTGAATTTTTGTTTTGTTTTAACACGTTACTTCATTTCTCCTTTATACCACTGAGATTTTTTAATTTAATGGAGTTGGGCTATCTTATTTATGAAATCCATTTCATCATAATAAAAGAGTTGTTAAAATTTTTGTTGTTAATAGTGTGCACTGGGTCTGAGTTTACAGGATTTAGGCTAGAATGAGGCTTAGAGATGGATTAACCCAGCTCTTTGGCTGTCCAGGGAAGAAAACCAGGGCCCAAAGAGATGAAGTAAAAGTGAAACAAGCAGAAGATAAGAACCCTGGTTTCAAGACTCTAATCCCAGGGTATTGGGTATTTTTTAAGAATCTGTACATCCTAAGTAAAATAAGATTCCTTGAAGTTTAAATTCTCTTCCAATCCTGACACTTTGTGTCAGAAAACTATTTTCCCTCCCTTGCCACTGTCTCCCTCCTTCCCCATCCCCACGTCATCAGCAGAGAAAGTGACTGTGAAAGTGACCTTCTAGATGATCTCTGCAGGTAAGCATTCGGGGGCACAGGGTGGCGGAGAAGCTCTGATGGTCAGGAAGAATGTCAGCAACTGACCTTGACTTTCTCCTTTGAGAATCTACTTTTTCCAGCCCAATTCCAAAGGAAGCCTTTGAACCCAGGGATAATTCTGTGTATTCCCTACATGAATCTTCCAGAACAATCTAAACTCCTCAATCTCACCAAAGTGGTGGAAAAATTAATGTTCTTATAGCTTCAGTTACAAAAAGATTAACATATTTCAAATTACTATTTTACTATCTAAGAGCAAAAATGTCCTCCTCCCTCCCACCCAGAGTTGATGTGCTCTGCCCAACTCACAGTCCATATGAAGGTGCCCTCTAGAATTGTGGGGTTCAATGCCTCCAAGGCTGCATGCAGAGCCCCTCTCCCACTTCCTAAAATGAGAAAGGAGTTCGTAGTGTGAAAAATTCTGATCTTAATCAATATTTGCTTAAACACTGGCTTAACTGGCACCATTTATTCATGACTTAAGTTTGAATTACAATTTAGCCTCCATGTTTAATCACAGGAGAACTGCCACATCTTAGCAGCTTCCTTTTGATAGCCAGGCACGTGCTGTGTTACATGTTTAAGACTCACTGCTCCTTCCTGTTCCTACACTCAGGGTAGCCCACGTAATTGCTGTTTCCTGCCCAGAGTTGTCTCAAACACTTCAGCATATTTAACAGGTGGAGAAGAACACTTTGAGCCCAGTAACTTCAAAAATAGCTCAAGTACACAGTCCCATGTGGAAGCTCAGAACACGTTACTGGTCCATGGCTTGCCAGGACCCTGACCTTGCCGCAGTAGGTGAGTCAAGTGGGGTGAGGGGAAGAGAGAGAGCAAAGCTTCCTCTGTATTTACAGCTGCTCCCCATCACTCACTCCCATCACCACCTGAGCTCTGCCCCATGGCACATCAGCATCACCATTAGATTCCCATAGGAGCACAAACCCTACTGTACACTGCACATCAAGGATCCAGGTTGCCTACTCCTTAGGAGAATCTAATGTCTGATGATGTAAGGTGGGAATGTAATGCACTTGAATCATCCCCGAACCATCCTATTCCGCCCCACCCTCCTCAGTTCATGGAAAAATTGTCTTCCATGAGACCAATTCCTGGTGCTAAAAAGGTTAGAGACTGCTGACTTGGGGATTAAAAGTAGGAGCTTTTAAGCTGAATTCTGGCTTTTGAGTCAGGTCAACATCTCTTAGCAATGTTACTTATTTAATCTTATCTATGTAACTCCTAATTTCCTCATCAGTAAAATGAACAACCATAGTGCTGGCCTCCTGAAATTACTGTAAGTGTAACATGATCAAATGCACATAAAGACTGGCACATGTTAAGTGTTGAAGCAATGTTACTATTGTTAGGATTCTCTTTCCTCAGATTCTATTTAATTCCTGTGGCCTACAGAGGAATGGTCTCTTATTATTACAGTTTTGTAACACAAATAAAATAGAATAAAGTAAGAAACACAAAGTCTAATAAGGGAAGAGGAAAGGATTGTCCCTTAGAAAGAGCAATTTCATCTTCTTTTCATTTGAACAGTAAAAATAACTACTTGCAACAAGCATTTGATACATGCCTGTTATTCTCACGGTGCTCTTCCATATAGCAGCCTTGTAGAGTAAGCAGGCTCCCCATTCACATTTTGCAGGTGAAGACACTGAGGCTCAGAAAGGTTTGTAACTCAGTGCCTGGGATCTATGGCTAGAACACAGGCATTGAAACTTGCTGTTTAGGGTCTTACTTTTCCACTAGAAGGAGTAGAAGTTCTCCACTAGGGGGCGATTATCACGCACTGGAAGCACATTGGCGGGGGTTGGGGCACTAAACTAATCTCCCTCTCCCTGAAAAAAAGAAAAAAAGAAAGAAGAAAGCAAAGTATAAACTGCATTTGCTATATAAATATATCTTTTAAGCATCTCCCTCTCCTATGCAGAAGTTTTAGAAACTGTGTTTCAGAATATGAGGGAGTAGCTATGTGGTTCTAAAAAGCCCTGGAGGTGGTCCTAATGAACCTCTTCAGCTAGGGAAGCTACAGAAGAGAGGACTGATAACCATTGCACTGAGGATCAACACTTTGCCTCAGAATAAGAGACACTGTTTTGAGCAGGGCCTCCACTTGCTTCTCTTTTAGCAGTTGGTTTCTGGAAACTTGGGCTGGGAATAGACTGCAGTACTGAACTGAGGTATTTCATATCTAGAAGGCTGACGGGGCTCGCTCAAAGGTCCTGCCTATGACACACGAGAATGTTTTAAGAATGTCCTGTTAGAGACTTTTACAAAACTCACTTTTCAGTTACAGTTTCAAGCAAGTCACTTAACTGCTTGAGGTTTTTGTTCTATATTTATTTTCAACTGCAGGGAGTCTCCTTTTCTTCCTCTTTTGGGGATGAGAATTTTTTTTAACCCCTTTGCCAAGTCATTCTTCATTAAATTGAAACCAAGGAGAGGAAGAAGAAAAGGGGCATAAATAATAAAGGACAGTGCCTAAAATAAAATACCCTGACTTTCCCCCTCCCCCAATATTTACAATAAGTATTGCAAACTGAGCAGGTGCCCAGCAGTTTATAGTCCAAACTATACTCGCTCCACATCCCACCTGCCCCTTGTCACACAAACACATACTTGAGTCAAGAAAACTTTTTTTCTGTTATGTTAATCATCAAGCCAAAGCAAATAGCCTTCTGCTTTCTGGATCCAGGGTGGCAATTAAGTAGGAAGACATCACAAGCCCTTTACACAGAGGAAAAAGCCCCTCTGTAACACAGGCCAGGTGAGCCATCTCGTGCCAGGGAGTTGCATCAGCTGTCACCCACACAGTAAAGTTGGGGAACCAACTTTGAACTTTATCAGTTTCACAGACCAGCACCACAGACTAAATCAGCAGGAAATTGACTTAAGGTCCTCAGTGTAGGGCTTAAATCAATCACCATATGACAAGGTCTCAGTTGAAATATCCTGTTTCAATAGCTATGGGTTTGTTTATTCATTCACTAGTATGCAATCATTGAGTGGCAAAGATCAAGGGAGACCCACCACTAGATAAAAGACCTCAGACACTTCAATCTCTAATTAGAGTGACCTGAGTAAATGGATAAAATGGTAGCATGGTATCAGTGCCCACAGAGATATGTACCAAGCCGTAGGGAGAAGAGAGAAGCAGGTAACTAATGAGAAGGCAGCTGCCCTCGGAGAGAGAGGACGGTGCTTTCTCCCTTCACCACCACACCACTCATCTCCCCCACATATTCCAGGAAATGCGCA
Source organism: Loris lydekkerianus (assembly GCA_963574355.1). Taxonomy (NCBI): domain Eukaryota; kingdom Metazoa; phylum Chordata; class Mammalia; order Primates; family Lorisidae; genus Loris; species Loris lydekkerianus. The sequence goes on from CAUYPK010045945.1 coordinate 18,203, forward strand.
AAACGGTGTTTCTTATTCTATTCATATTCAATAATAGGGGACTGGAGATACCAGATCTCAAGAGGGGAGATATCAGATCTTAAGAGAGTAGTTTCTAAGGCTCCTCACACACAGGGGAACCTGTTTACAAATGCAACGTTGTTTCCACACTCCACTCCGGAAAAAAGCTCTGGAAAATGCAGGCAGAAAAACCACTTCACCAGCTCTCCACCCAGAGGAATCCAGACTGACTGGGCAAACACGCAACAGGGGAAGCGAACTTCTGTGGGCAACACACTTCCCAGCCCTTGGCACAACTGCCCAGGCGTAACCCCAACTCCCATGCGTGGGAGGGAGTCCAGGAGGGTGGTTGAGAGTTTCAGCATTCAAGTACGGCCACTTCTCTCTGGCCCCTTTTCGGCTTGGTTGTCCGGTGTTTTGAGTGGGAAATTTCGCCAAAGCATTAAACTGAGTTGCGATCACCCAGTGGCTCTGCTTCGCACTGGGGACGGGTGCATATCTTAAGTCCACCCTCATTTCCCATTTCACTTCCCAATCCCTAATCTGCAACTGGAGCGTCCGCAGCTGAGAATGAAACAAAGTGCATTAAGAACCAGACGCAGGTTAGAGACCTCGCTCGCCTAGCTTTTTTTCCTTCTACGTTAAAACCTGTAACGCCTCCGGGTTGGGGACAAGTTGCCCCCAGGTGGGGAAAAGTTGTCAAAACTCCTTGCGGCCGCCACTCCCCAGACCCATCTCCAGACACACACCGACCCCAGGGTGCGACGGCACGCGACTGAGTGCGAGGGCGAGTGTGCCGGTGTGAGGACGGGAAGCCAAGTAGGTGTGCGCGCCCCGCGCCGTCCGCGCGGAGTCGACCCCTTACCTTCCAGCAGCACTTCCTTGCCAGCGCGTTTCAGCGCCTGCACCGCCTCGTCGTGGGTGGCATCCCGCAGGTCTGCTCCGTTCACAGACAGGATGGCGTCGCCCACGTACAGGGCCTGGGTCTGGTCCGCCGCCAGCCCCTTGAAGATCTTGCTGATGAGGATGGGCATCTTGTTCTCCTTACCCCCCTTGATGCTGATGCCCAGCCCGCCCAGCTCCTGCTTCAGCACCTTCACGCCGCGCTTCTGGTTCGAGATAGATTCGGGCACCTGCTCGGGTAGGTCGGTGAAGGCGGTGCGGACCCCAGCGGGCGAGTCCGGGGGCTGCGCGCCGCCTGCGCCCGGGTGCCCGGCCCCGGTACCCCTGCAGAACGAACCATTGGTGGCGGTCCCGACGCCGTTGTACGCCGCAGCGCCCTCCTCGCAGCTCAGAACCAGGGCGTCCTCGCTCAAGTTCACCAGAACTTTGTGCCAGCGATCCCGCACCAAAACTTCCAGCAGCCCGCTGCGCTGCGCCCGGGCGCCTCCCCCGCCAGCCGGCCCAGCCACCGCCGCCGCCGCTGCTGCCGCTACCGCCATCTTTCTGGCATTCTTAAAATGCCATGTGATTGCAAAAGCAGGGAAAAGTGGGGAAGGGTTGCGGGGGGGAGGACGCGGGGCCCCGGGGGGCCGGGAGAGTGCGCCCCGCGGGGAGGAGGCGGGACGCGGGACTCCGCTCCGGGAGCTCGCAGACGCACTAGGCAGGAGTTGGCAGCCGCAGCCACGCGGGTTCCCCTAGCCTGATCCTGGGCGGGGTGGAGCAACCTAGAAGAAGAAGGAGAGAGCGAGCAGGGGAGGGGAAAAAAAGCCAGCTGCCAGTTGCAAAACCCCAAGCCGAAGGGAGCCGCGGAACAGCCAAGCGTCCGTAGGAGGATCGCCGCGAGGGAAGGGCGGGGACTGACCGCCCAGCGGCCGCTCACCTGTTCTAGCCGCCGCAGCTCCGCGGTCACACGCCGCCCGCCAGCCCAGACCCTCCCCTGCTCTGTTCTCCGAGCGCACGTCGCTGCAGGGACAGCTTCCCTAATGCTTTCCCGCTCCCACTTCTCTCCAAAGCACCGCAGCCGCCCGCCTCCGCCCTTGTTCTCTGCGGTCCCTTCTCCGTGCGCGACCACACCGCACCTTTGCCGGGAGTGTGCGTCCTGCCTCGGTGCCTCCTAAGTCCCCTTCCCTTTCACAGCCCGCGGGTGGAATTGTCCCAGGGTCTTAACCTTCCCACCCAGATCCTCTCACACTTCCTCAGACCGTGGCTGCGCTGCCTCTGCTGAGTGCTCACCAGTCCGTCCTTTCCACGGACTCTCGGGAGGAAGGCAGACTCAGATCAAGGCCTTTGGTTTTTTGAGACTCAAGAAGCAAAGCTGTCCCAAGAATCCAGAATGAAGCATCAGCATTAACCGAGCGCCCTAAACCTCCTCTCTTTAAATGCAGGCCATCTTTTCCACCCTACCCTGGAGAAATGTCTCTGCTGGTCGAATTTTCAACAGGTCACTGCCTGCCCCAGATCCCAGGGACGAATGTTTTTCCAGCACTAGCTCATTATAAGTTCTATATCTCTACCTGTCTTTGTTTTCCCTGTGCAAGGCCAATGCTGCCTGAGACTGTCTCTTCTCAAGATCTCCTCCAAGAAGTCCCCTCTTTGAGAACTCAGTGGGAATGGATTGTATCTCAAAAGTTCCTTTACAAGTTACCTATTTGGATCTCAAGTTGCATTTTTTCAGGGTAACAATATTACAATTGTTGGTTACCTTCTCAGGCCGATCCAGAAACGCCCACATGACCAATGTCATAGCTGAACATTCCTGAGTTCTTCTGTCCTTGAACTTCTCAAGTTCTCCCAGATCCTAAGAAGAGCTTAAGGTCCTGGCATGGTGTTTCATACTTATTATTATTATTGCCCTTTTCCCTGCTCTCTATTCTCTCCAAAAGTGAAACAAAATTCGCCGATCTGCTAATTCCCAATCACAAGCCAGCAAGGTGACAGAAGGAAAGAAATCTTACTGAACTCATTTCCACTGGTGTGTGGTATTTGAAAGTTCTCTAACTCTTCCAGAATGACTCACACTTTAAGAAATAATAATCAAGGAGTTTAAAAACTCTGATAAATCCCTAAGGAGTGGAATTCCAGCCAGGGTCAGAGAATGAAATAAAACCTTGGACAATTTCTTGAGAAGCAGGAGTCATTGCGGGTCAGAGGGAGTCCTTGGATTCATGATTCTGTTGGCAGCTCCCTGACTTCTCTATAGTTTTTAACCCAGCAGTTTTCCAAAAGCTTTTTACCTTCCTTGAAAAGGCACAACAGCGGGAATAGCAGCCTCAGGGGTTCTTCACCCTTTGTGATGTGCAGGATCAGAGGGTGGGGGGAGCTGATACAGGTGGAATCACCACTGGGGGGTGGACCCGCTGGGCCTGGCCCTCTGCTTTAGAGTCTGGGGACTCATGCACATCACTGTCCAGTGACAACAGAGCCTGAGTGTATGCATTTTAACTCAAACACACTAAGGTTGAGACAGGTACCAGTTTGCCAGTGTAAAGATTTAGAAATCAAAACAGATCTACCCCCACACCAGAAATCTTCCATCAACATCATGCCTGCATCTTGCCTTTATGGCCAGTGTTTGAGATCAAACACAATCATAAGTAATTTACTAATTTTCCATAAGTAATTATAGGCTCTGGGATGGGAATTTCTAAGAACCTCTTTTTTTTTTTTTTTTTTTTTTTTTTTCTGTGTGTGAGCAAACCTATCTGGTAAGGAGTATGTTGCTTATACAAAGTTGCATCAGAATGAGGAGAAACAATTATTTAATATCATTACATCTCAGGCATGTATGTTAGCCAGAGTTGGCTTTGCCAATGGAATTATAATTATAGCCCTATTTGAAGTGCTTTACACATATTAACTTCGTCTTCTCAGCAACTCTTGGGACTTACTATTATTATCACTCCCATTTGACAGGTGAAGAAGTGCAGGTACAGGTTTAATAACTTGCCCTGGTCATGTAATTAGTAAATGTAGAGTCAGTATTTGAAGCCACCTATGAAGAGTCTGGGCCCTTAACCATTGTCATACATGCTTAAAAATCCTCAAGGCCTGTTAGCTGCACCCTCTGTGTTCATCTGTTCACTGAGACCAGCCTTCCCAGTAGGGGAAAAAAAGCCACTGAGGGTGAAGGCTCTTCCCCCAGAGTCTATGTAGGAAGGTAGAACCAGCCATTGTCTCTGGCCTTTCATTCTTTCCAAGGTTCCAGGGTCTACTACTCTCCTCCAACTGATGTAAATTTTTTCTTATTTTCATTAATGATCTTGCAGGATCTAGAAGTCTGTCATATCCCTGAGACAACTCTGAGTATGGGGCTACTGATTATTAACACTCAAAGGCAAATGTTATTGGTATCATTTCTTAGTTCTTGATGGGACTATGCACAGCAGTCTCATGATACTCCCATTAGACTAGACTTTACTCTCTTATATCTCCCCTTTCAAAGAGTGGTCACTGGAAAAAATGTAAGAGGCATCCAATGTCCTTATCTGCAGGTGTGGTATTTGAAGCTCAGAGAAGTGTAACAGGGAACCCAAGGCCTGCACAGTAAATTTGTGGCAAAGCCAAGGTTGGGTAGCTCTGACTACGAGTCCAACTGCAATATTCCAAAAATCACACCCAAAGCCCACTGCATCATATTTCTCGGTCTTAGCTCCTTCTGTTCTCTTTCTTCTTTGTGTCCTAAACATTGACTTCCATTCCCCATCTAGGCAGAACCAGGATCCTTTTTTCTTTCCCGTGAGATGTGAGTTTCCCTATAGATATTCGGGTGGACATAGACTTGCAAGTGGAGGTCACACAAGTTTTAGCTCTGCAGGAGCTGAGTATACAGGACAGAGCAGCATCATATGACAGAAGGAACGATATTTATCTGTTTATTCCACAAAGTTGTTTTATGCACCTGCCATGTCTGAGGCACTGTTCTAGTTTCTGGGATGTGGGGACAGGGAAACTGCAAGGACCTGCCTTCTGAAACTTGCATTGTAGTGGTCATAGTAGGGTGGAGGTGGAGACAGACTGTAAACACCTGAGATACTTTCACATAGACACAGGAAGAAAATAAAACAGAGTAATAGAATCAAAAATAACTGGAAGAAAATGACTCCTGGAGGTGGCTGCTGTTAAGGAAAGTCTTTGTGAGAAGGTGACATTTGACTTAGGCTGAGACATGAATGACAAGAAGAGATGAGCCTTGCAAAGATCTAGAGAAGAGGGTCCCCAGAAGAAGGAAAAGCCAATGCAAAGCCCCGGAGATAGAACCAAGTTTTTTTGCTTCTAAGGACCAAATAGAGGTCAGTGTGCCTAGGGTACCTCACGAAATGACAGGAAGGAGCTGAGATCAGAGAGAGACTGGACCAGAGCACAGGGTGGGGCCTTGGGGAATTAACCACAGACCCAAGTTTGGGTCCACCTCATCCTCTTTGACCTTCAACACCATGCATTTGGGATTTCGAGAAACAGTCCCATTTCAAACATTACTTCCTATTACCAAGTAAGTAGATAAGAACATATACTCTGGTTAGAACATATACTCTAATTGTTTAGTTTGGAAAACATGATCACGGTGCTTTTGAGACCGTTTCCTAGATAATAAGTTGGGCATCTTTAGGAGGATTTTCCCAGCATATGGCATGGACAGTGGCTACAAAGTGACTAGTGGAGAGGAGGAAGTGAAGAACTCTCTGATGCCCGGAGGTGCATTAAAGAGCAGGATGGAAGAGAAGCAGGAGGAGTCTTGATATGCAAAACCCCTAAGGTGAGGCCTGCCTGTGTGAATACGTGGGGACTACACACTTCCCGAGCAATTGCTCTGGTGAAGAACTAGGGTAGGTGCTGGAGGAGGGCACACCCGGGGAGGCAAAGATGATTAAGACAGGAAGATAGACTTGTACACAAAGAGCCTACCAAGAGAACTGTTGCTGTGGTGCTGAGTGTGAAGTGAGTGTAGAAGCACCCAGCCGCAGATTCCAAATGATAATGCTGGGTCAGTGACACTTATTTTAAAGTGTCACGGGCGGATAATACATGACCAGGAGGCTGAACCTTTTCTTCCTCTTCTGGTGTGCCCTAATTGGCTAGCAGGTGCCTTATCACTTAAAAAGGGTGGGGGATGCCATGAAGGCTACACTGAACAGCTTGATGAGAATACTGCAGATTGTGTATGGAAGCAGCACACTGTACCCCTTGATTGCACTAATGTACACAGCTATGATTTACAATAAAAATAAATTAATTAAAAAAAAGAAAAGGTGGGGAAAAACAACCTCTATTGCATATACCTGGCATATATATATATACCTGCATAGACCAGGGCAGGTCCTTGTAAACTAGATAGATCACCACCCAGATACTCACCCAACCGCTCAGTCAGGTAAGAGTTATTTATGATTGTTCACTGTGTGTAGAATTTTGTAGTGGGGACTTTTTCAGCCTTCCCTAAGGAAGAATTGTAAAGTAATTAGTTGTTTATCCTTCCTCTTCTTATATTGAGTTCTACTTTCGTTTCTTCTCTTCCATAATAATCACAAACAACACATTTTATACCAGTGTTTTAAGAGTTGTGATTTAAATGCAGGTCCCTTTTCCTAAGAGATGATACCTTTAAAACTGTGGAATGGTAAGTTAGATCCCTTTTTAAAGACATGTCAAACATAATGAATCTGTGACATCCCAGAAGGCAGCACATCCCACCATATACCAGAAACTTCAGCAAGTCAGCTTACCTAAGACGGGCATACCAGATATAGGGAGGTCAAGGAGAAAAAGAAAGCAAAGTTTCATCTGTATTCATCTTTAAAATAATATGAAAGGAAATTTAAAGGAAGTATTTCAGTAAGTATTTCAGAGCCCTGCTAAACTATTGTTCAGATTCCACAGAGACTGGTTATCTAATCACTAGGACATTAGGACACCATCAGGGGTCTATATGTGATGGGACCTCTGTCAACCTCCTTTCTCCACAGTATGTGCTTGCTGTGTAGAATCATGTCTTGCTCCCAGGACTCACGAGAAAAAGCAAACTTTCTTGCTTACTCTGCCTCACAATCTGGTAGCCCACTTTTGTGTATAACTCACCCAACACACAACTCTGTGTGTTCCATCAGCTTCCTCCCAGATGTTCTCCATGTTAACTCTCTGTACTGGACTCAGCCCATCAGTATGACTATGTACAAATTCTCTTGTTTTCTAAATGGGTCTCTCATCTTTTGCTTATCTTCCCTAGCTCTAGCTGAAACTTGGGATAGTGGCCAAGTACCACAGCCCTCACCCTACTGCCTTCTCTGCCAAGGGCCTTCACTTTTTCTACCACTCTGAGAGTCTCTTAAAGGTACATCAATTTACTGCCCACCAATACTTCTATGTAACAAAATGTTTAGGGTCTTTTCATTTATCATCTTTGAAGAAATTCTAGCACTTTCCTAAGATTATTTTCTTTTCCCCTCACATTTCTAAGAATATGGACTTTTTTGGATAACACAACATTATATTTTTCCTTTTCTATGCATTCTTCACTATTATCAGTCAGACATAAATATCTCTAAGGAACTTTTAATGTATTCTGCCCTGAATTTGGTTAGCAATCTGGGAATATCCCTTGACTTCTAGACTTCAGAATGTTAGGGTTTGTTTAGATGATTTCATTGAGCCCAGACTTTTGATTCTAGTTTGGCAGATAGGAAAGATAGATACAGCCAGAATGAATGATCTAATTGGTAAATCATGTGAGATAATTTTAATACTTTCGAGCTTCAGAATCAAAGTTTAGATATTTAGCTAAAAGCAGTCCCTTGTGCTTCTGGCAGACAAATTGAGCTTCACGGAAGAGGCAGATTTTGAATTGAATTTTACCTGCCTTAAAAGAAATACAACCTTCATAGACAGAGACAAGATAAAACATTCCTAACAGGGAGACCAACTTGGTCAAAGGTGGGAAGGAAAGTTGGTGCAGATTATCTTTACTCATCAGTGGGTCGACCTGCTTGGATGGGTGTGGGGAAGAAAGAGGATGGGGATCTGCTAAAAAGATCATTTTAGCTCCAAAATATGGAATCTTAACTGATGCTAAATGCCAAACTCATTGGTTCACACAGCCAGTCTACTAGAAGATGAAGGGAAAAACTAGTCTTAAGTCTCGCTAACACACTTAATTCTTAGCCTTTAAAAGGCCAAACTATGGCCACTGGCAGCTTCAAGGTGCGTGGTGCCTAGTTTGGCTGTTAGGAAGGGAAGGACTCTTTTAACCTAATCCCAGTTTGAAAAACAAAGTGCAAAGGAAGAAGGAACCAGATAACTCAGCTTGAGTCATATGCCTATCCTGCTGGCCGTGGGTAGGTACCATGACTGACAAGTCCTATAAATACTTCATGGCTAGAGTGAGGGAAATAAACAGTTCACCAAAGGAAAGGTACTTTTTTACCTAGACTAGTCTGGAAAGAAGGCTAAGCCAGACCAAATGATGACTCTGCACTACGGATAGATCGACCCTCACTGCTAGAATGGCAAGCAGAGTTGAATAATCCTGAGAGACCAAGAAGTCCAGAGGCTTAAAAAAATTGTAGCTTGACCATTTACAGAAAAAGAATAATCCCTGATATAATATATCAAAATTCCCAGGGAAGAAGTGGAGCAACTTTTAAAGTAGGGAAAACTGGAAGGTACGGTAAGGGGCATTGGTCTGGCAAATGCGGTTACAGGTCATTTATACATTCTGAGAAATGCATCATTACCAGTTTTGTTGTTCCAACATTGGTGAGTGTACTCACACATGCCTCGTACTGCACCTTGAGGCTATGCGGTCTAGCCCCTAGACTTCAAACTTTTACAACAATCACATGGACTGAATACTGCAGGCACCATGCTAAGTATCTGTTTATCTACACATAGAACAATAAAGTGAAAAGACCATATTATAATCTTATAGAACCACCACGACTTATGTGCTGTAGTACCCTCTCTTGGGAACCAAAACATTTTTATGTGGCACATAATTGTATTAAGCATTTAAATCCATGGTGGTTTTATATTATATATAAAGGAAACAAAAAAGAAAATCAGAACGTTCAAGAGTGCCCGGGATGGGTCAGTAAACCATCATGTTTTCTCGTGCGATCTTCACAGCAACCCTGTAAGCAGAAGCCACCTGAGTTTCATAAATGGGGACTTGGAACACAGGGAGATGAAGAAACCCATTCAAGGTCACATTAATCACAGGTGGAAGGACTGGAATTCAGACTTATGTGTGACAGAGTCCACATCATGTCCCCATTTCTGCTGGGCCAGGCTGCACCTTCCCTACATTTTAACCTTCAGTTAACTGAAATTCCTATTTTATACCCCTGGCACCCCCCACCCCCCGTGAGGGTGTTTTAAATTATTTTTAAAGGAAAGCCCTCAAGAGAACTAACCTCTCTTCCAGAGCATGAGTCTTTGGCGGGTCTACATTGCTATGTTTTGAACTCTGTCCAGGAGGCTTTCCAAAAGGTTAAAAATTGGGACTGCTTCTCTCAGAATCACCAAAACCAATGCTCCCAAATAAAAGCAGCTTTAGATTACAGTCAGAATTTCAGTGAGAGTGCAGAAACACTTTGCTGCCTTTTATTTTTGTTCCAGAAAGTCAAGCAACTAAAACATTTGTTTTGGGGTAGGTTAAGGATTCCTTCCTTCCTTCCTTCCTTCCTTCCTTCCTTCCTTCCTTCCTTCCATCCTTCCTTCCTTCCTTTCTTTTTTTCCTTCCCCTTTCCCTCTTTCCTCCTCCCTCCCTCCATTCCTTCCTTCCTTTCTTCTTTCCTCCTTTCCCTTCCCTTCCCTTCTCTCCCTCCCTCCCTCTTTTCCTTCCTTCCTTCCTTCCTCCCCTCCCTCCCTTCCTTCCTTCTTTCCTTCCCTCCGTCCTTCCTTCCCTCTCTCATTCCTTCTTTCTTTTTCTTTTTTTTTTCTATTTTTAAAAAAGTAACATTTTGTTTCACACGATAGAATTGACTTAGAGTGATCTTAGATTCTATCACAAAAAAATCCTTTATATTCAGTGAGTTCTGAAATTGCTTAAAAGCTAATGACATTGTGGTCCTTCTTTGGAGAATGAGGAAATGTGTGATTGGAAGACAATGTTGATGACATATCTGTGTATGTATTATATATACTTGTATCATATGTGATTACATCAGAACGTTTATTCTTACTTCCAAACGGAAATATGTCCTCTTTCAATTTCCTTGAAATAACATAGCCTTCAATTCAGTTTTCTGAGTTTTGATAGACACAAGTATAGAAGGGATATGAGTATATCTCAGTTACAAGAAAAATAATGCAAGTGCCATGATAAATGGCCTCAGTGTGTTGGGCAATAATTAGAAATGGTGAGAGATGTGAAACACTGGGAAACACAAACCTGGTGTAAAGGCACAGCAGTGCTCAGCTTCAGCCAGCAGTGCTGCCGTTCAGGAGCGCACTGGGCCAGCTCTTCTGATTTTCTAAGACCATCAAGAAATATACTTTGAAATGATTTTTAAAATTTGGCTCCAATTGTGTCAAATATTAATTGGTCCCCTGAATAAAATAAAAGGCAAACAAACCAAAAAAGACTCCTGCCGGCTGGATTTTGTCTTTAGCTTGTGAATTTGTACCTCCTAAAATCAGTGACTGACTTGAAGGTGTGGGTTTCTATGCATGTTTCTGTGGAGTCTACAGAGGGTATGTCTGGCCTCAGTACTGTGATCCAGTCTCCTGTTCTGTTAGAACCAAGTGTCTGAGCTCCAACGACCATTCACTCCTGCTCGTACGCTGAATGCCACGCTGCACGGTGGGCTTTCTGGTCACTGGCCGGGTGGCCTTCCTGCTGCTTTATGGGATGCCACGTCAACCTGCACCAGAGCCTAAGACTTGACAGAAATGAGGAGGCAGACATTTTATTCCCACCGTATGATTCCACATGAGACTAGCTGCTCTCATTTCAGTCCTTTCAAAAACTGAATGAATAGCTTTCTCCAAACTTTTCCACCTTTTCTGAAACCCCCAATTGTCAAGTGACAAATATTTCCACAGACTACCAGCAGAAACAGATGAAAAGAAACCAAAACAACATTATGAAAAAGTTACAAAAAATTGGACTTGTATACAGGTACAGTTAGCATTTACTTGAATCTATAGAGATGCCAAAATTCTCTGCACTTTTTATTCTCTGTAATTGTAATCCATAGGAGAAGGTTTCTGGGTAAGCACCTGGACTGGCTCCTGTAAATGCTCCTAATATTGTGGAAATTCGTTTTAGCTGCAGCAGGGTTAATCCAGATGCAGGGTGGAGTTAGAGAGCAAGAAGATCTGGCTCATAGCAGCCTTGGGAAGTACAGCCGTCCTCTGTCCTGTCTGGGTCATCTAGGAGAGGGTGAGATTTTGTACGCATGTCAAGGTTTCAAACAATGTTGGGGGGTTGAGTGGTTCCCAGGAGAAATAGCTGGCTTCTTCTTTTTCTAGGCAATTACGAGAAGTATAAGTTATCCAATCATTCTTAGGTCTTTCATTTTTACATTATATAATACGATTGTTTGAAAATGTTTTCAAACAGTAATATGATAATGGCCATGGATTCTCAAAACTTCCTGGAAAGGTAGGTAGGTCAGGTGTCGGTAAGTGTAATTTACTGACAATGACAGAAAAGCTTAGAAAGTCTGAGATTATTTATACCAACATTACTAAAACTCGGGTTTTCTAAGTTAAACATCAGTGGTTGTTTTTTTCACTATCTGGAGAATGACCATTTCACTGTGCCAATTCTGTTGAGGCCATCATCTTTTACAATGCATTCATATGTCCCCCTCTTACCTTTCACCTGGATATTGTATAAACATTCCAATAATTCCAGAAGCAATTATCGATTAATCCACAAACAGCCTATGCTGGACACTTTTGTGAGATCAAAAAACACATAGGACTTAGTTTCTGTTGTTAAGGCATGGGCAATTCGGATTTTAAAAGAACTATATGGAACTACCAGAAAATAGAGAAAACAAAACTAATAGGTCTAATATTATGTATCAAATACAGAACTAAATACATTGTGTGCATTGTGTGATTTACTGTTTACAACAACTCTCCAAGGCAGCAATTGGGATTATTCACATGACAGTGGAGTGAACTATTGAGTAACTTGCCCAAGGTCATAGCTAGCTAATGACACAGCCAATTTAACTCCCTTCTGCCAGAGGTCAAAGTCTTGGAGAGTTTCACTGTGCCATTCTGACTGTCTGGACACACACAGGAGCCTATTGTGGAGGGACTAAACATTTAAGTGCCCAGGAAATTATGGAAGTCAGGCATTCTCAGAGAAGGCAGAGCCAGAGAAGAGTTTTTGAGTTGGAAGTTGAAAGAGTTGGTGGGATGGATTGGTACAGACCAAGTATTGGTGAGGAGGGAATGGGTGGACTGGAAAAGCAGGAGGAATCGTAGATTGAATGGTTGGTGCTGTGTAAAGCAAAGTTAGGCTCAGGGATCAGATGGTTACCTGGCTGGAGATCTATAGGATGGCACTGGCATGTGTTCTTAGAGCTGGCTTTATAACTATGCCTCTTTGTTCTCACAGGGAATTTGTTGCTTTTGCCAAGTGCCTTAACTTCCTGAGTTCAGGCACTCCCCGGGGTGCATGAAAAACAAGGTTTTGCAACATCTATGGGTGGAAAGTAAAGGGACTCCCTTGAGTAGAGAAGAGTGGGTTAAATGATACCTTTTCCTAGGAAATTGTAAAGGAGAATTTAAGAGGCCTCTTGTGGGCATTGCACACACTTGTTTTGCAATATAGAGTTTTGCACAAGTTCTTGGGAAAGCAATTCAAATTTCATACCTTCCAAAATCATAGCCCATAGATGTATTTTCCTTGATGGGCATACTCTGAAAAATTGGGAATTTTCTACTAAAAAATGATTTTCCAGTTTCTTTCAGAAAAAAGGTCAGATGTCTGTCAACACTGACTCCATATTTCCTCATAATAACAATAGCTATACATATGCAGTGCCTTAATTATGCTGCAGGCACTGTTTGCAGTATATTGATTTCTTTAACAATCACATAAGGGTAGGAATGATCGTTGCTCCATTTTTCAGATCAGAAAACTGAGGCACAGGGAGGAGATTGAGTAACTCAATTGAGGCATTAGAGTTGGAGTTTAAACCCAGTTAGTGCGGATCTAAAGTCTAAGCATTTACCAAAAATTGCACTGCCTTTCATGTCAGTTTGCAGCTAGAGCTAACCTGCTCTTTTGTAAGTAGCCATTTAAAGTTGGCCTTTAAAGTTAGCTACAAATTCTTTGCTACTCCTTCACAAAGAGGTGGAGGTCCATGTTCCCTCCTCTCCTGAGGAGGAAGTCTAAGGAGAAATCTTAGCAGTTCCGCTATGTGGCATCTTAAAGATGCTCCAAGAAAGTCAGAAAAAGAACCAAGAAGTGTCCAGTTGTCAGTTCATTTATTGATTCATTCCATCAGTCAGTCATTCAACAAACATTTTGTTCAGAGAAAGGCACTTGAGCAAGGCCCTGAATACTGTAAAAGGTGCATATGGTGCAGTCCTTCCCCTCTAAAAGGAGCTGCTTCCCCCCACGGAGCTGCTTCTTCCTCTGGAAGCCATTGCTAAAGAAGAGT
>CAUYPK010045952.1:0-34569 GCA_963574355.1 Loris lydekkerianus
CCTGTAGTCCCAGCTACTTGGGAGGTGGAGGCAGGAGACTCGCTTGAGCCCAGGAGTTGGAGGTTGCTGTGAGCTGTGATGCCACAGCACTCTACCCAGGGCAACAGCTTGAGGTTCTGTCTCAAAAAAACAAAACAAAACAAAACAAAAAATAAATAAATAAATAAATAAAATTTTTAAAAAAGCTCATGGTGACTGGTGGTCTAGCTCTGGTATTATCCACCACAGCCTCATGAAAGCTGGTCAGTTGATTACAGTGGATATCCACTGCATCCAACTGGATGAAATGATGCGAGCTGCTGAGACTGGTCAACAGAGACAGGCCAATCCTCTTACAAGACAATGCTCAACCACATATCCCACAAACAATACTGCTCAAGCTACAGAGGCTGGACTTGGAAATTGTCTGTCATCCACCATATTCACCAAACATTGTACTAATGGACTACCACTTCTTCTAATCTGTGGACCACTTCTTGCAAGGAAAAATATTCAATTCTCAACAAGCTGTGGAAAATGCTTTTTGAAATTTTGGGTTTTTTGTTTGTTTTGTTTTGTTTTGTTATTTTTTGATATAGAGTCTTACTTAGCCTTAGTCGCCCTGGGTAGAGTGCTGTGACATCCTATAGCTCACAGCAACCTCAAACTCCTGGGATTAAGCTATCCTCTTACTTCAGCCTCCCAAGTAGCTGGGACTATAAGTACCCACCACAACACCTGGCTAGTCTTTCTACTTTTAGTAGAGACTGGTCTTGCTCTTGCTTAGGCTGATCTTAAACTCCAGAGCTCAAGCAATCCACCTGCCTCACCTCCCGGAGTGCTAGGATTACAGGTGTGAGCCATGGGGCCCAGCCCCCACCTTTTGCAATTTCATTGCCACTCACTGTCCAGGCTTCTTCACTGTTGGCGTTCACAAGCTATTGTTAAGATGGCAAAATTATGGCGGTGGCTGTAGCTCAGTGGGTAGGGCACCAACCACATACAGCGAGACTGTTGGGTTTGAACCCAGCCCAGGTCAGCTAAAACAATAATGACAACAGCAACAACAAAAAATAGCCGGGTGTTGTGGCGGGCACCTGTAGTCCCAGTACTTGGGAGGCTGAGGCAAGAGAATCGCTTAAGCTCAAGAGTTTGAGGTTGCTGTGAGCTGTGACGCCATGGCACTCTACTGAGGGTGACAACTTGAGAGTCTGTCTCAAAAAAAAAAAAAAATGGCAAAATTCAGTTGATTGTTTAGGTGCATAAACCAAACTTTTGATTAGAAATGGGACATTTCATATTTAATGACCTAATAGGTGTGTGTTGTTTCAAACTACTAAGTTCGTGGTAATTTGTTAGTGCAAAAATAGGAAACTAATACAAATAGATGTCCATTAGACGGCTGCACAATCTCATATAATAATCCATTATTATAACTCTTAAATTCTAGGGAAAAGCCTCTCTTGATGTCCTCAACTGCTTCTTTTAATCAGAACAAGAGAACTATAATATTTCTAATATTTTATTTCACTTTTGAAGCTCAGAGGTAAATTCAGTCTCCCTACTTCCTAGAGAGCAGAGAATGTGTCATGCTCATATTAATATCTCCATACCCAATGTCTGGCACAGTAAATATTTGGTAAAGGACTGCTCAAGCACCACAGTCCTCCTTAGTCTAGCTTTCTGGTGTGACTAGCTTTCCCACATTCCTGACCTCCCTCACGCTTCATTGTACTCGTATGTTATTGGTCCTAAGAGACAGGTCCTTGATTTAATGTTTACTAGCTTTAATATTGGTAAGTGACTCCAAAGCCATGTGGTAACTTAAAATGTCACTAAGGCTGCTCTACAGGAATAAGGCAGTTAGTTAATGAGTGAACCTAGCTGACTGCCCAACACCGTCACCCCACCCTGGCCTTGTTCTCAGCTCCTCATTATATAGGGAGTCACTCTCATCAGTGTGGAATTCAGGATTCCCAGGAAATCTCTTACGACCCCTCCTATTTGTCCCAGCTTTCATCATTCCGTCTAACCCCTTTGGAGCTGATGCTTACTTCTAGCTATGTCTAGAGAAGGCATGTGTTTGGAGGAGACCCTCTTTGCCCCTCCGTGAAGAAGGCTGTCCATGGAGATAGAGGCTCCTACTGCAGATCCAGGCAGGATGCTTTAGGCCTACAGATATTAGCAATCTGGGCCACACAGACTTTGTTTATTGTTTGTTTTTGTAGACACAGAGTCTTATTATGTTGCTTAGGCTACTCTTGAATTCCTATAGTCAAGCAATCCTCCCACCTCGTCCTCCTAAAGTGCTGGGATTATAAGCATGAGCCGCCAATGCTCAGCCTCCCTCCCCCCCATCACATGGACTTTGACCTGGAAAGCATTTTGTGTGTAGCTAGCAGCCATGTTGGCCCATGATTGGGTTTATGGCCTGACTCCAGAGAAACGTATTACCAACCTCTACTTGCCTGAAGACTTAGCCATGTGTCTCACCATAGCTTTCCTGTTACTCCCCCTCTCTCGGACTCCTGAATTTATCTATCAATTAGTTCCAAATTTAGGAGAGGAAGAAAAGGAGTGCCATTTATTGATTTCCAAAAACCCTTAATAAAAACTACTATTTGTTGAATGTTTATTCTGTGCCAGGCACTGTGACAATTATCATTTCTTTTAAATCTTCACCAACAAAGCAAAACAAGTAGAATAATTGAGGTACATACAAGCGCCAGGGTGATTGAGGGCTTCCAAAGAGGAAACTGAAAAGAAAGAAAGAAAAACAGTGATAGGGCAGACCCAGGAGCAAAGGTGGTGGCCCATACCTCCTTCACAAAAGAGAGATCTTTAATCTCCAAAAGAAGAATGCTGGGGAGGCCCACAGTCCATTTTTCTTTATACAAGTAACTCCAGACACATGAGACATATGTGTCTGTCTTTAACATCTTCTTGACATGCAGGTCAGCAAAAAAGCCTCACTGGTAGAAGTAGAAAAGAGGAGATTCTATCTCTCCACATGGAAGGTCCCTGCCACTGCATCCCTTAGCAGGGACCAGGCCTGAGACAAGTTGGCATGGTGAAGGTCACCGCTAAGCTAGGCTTTTGAATTGTGAACAGAGTTGAGCCTGAACCTAACTCCAACTCCAGGAATGAGACCTAAATCACAGTTCAGGGATTTCTGAGCTGAGTCCCAGTGCCTGAAAATGAAACAAGTCTGTTCTTTCCTTCAGGGCCCTTGCCGCAGATGGAATGAGACCCTTTTAACTTAGTGTCTATCTCCCCTGGTAGCACAGAGGAATATATCCCTACCCCAGCACAATGCCGGGCACAGAGTGAGCCACAGATAAGTGTCCATTGAATGAATGAAATAGTAAAGTTTATCTTTTGGTTCCACACACGTAACTTGACATTCCTGGCCTCAACCACCCATTCTATAAGGAGATAACTACCTCTCTAGGTCAGACGAAGGTATTGATTTAAAGTATATACAAGGAGAATTTGTGCAGCTGACAATATCCACAATCTTTCTCATCTACTCAGGGTCTGGAAGTTTTCCATGGGCTTCCCCTTCCATTTTCTCACTTGATCTTTACAACAACCCCTGAGGCCAGGAAAGCAAGGATTATACTTCCATTTCATTGCTGGGGAAACAGGCCCATGGAGGGAAGAGACCACTCCATATCAAACAATGACTGTAGGACAGAGACGGGACTCTGAAATCCTAGGTTAGCTCAGTGCTCCCACAGGCCCCCAGATTCTTCCTTTGACTAGCAACAGACCTGACAGTCTCTGCAACAGGGCCCCACTTAGAGGGGTGGAAGACCCCTCCTGCTTGTCTCTTCCCACAGGTCTCAGGGGTTGCCTGGCAACTGGCACCCAGCAGTAAGTGGCCTCTAGTCAGGTCCGTTGCTGTGGAGTTACTAAGTCCCCCCTCACTCTCCAGCGTGCTCTCACTCCCTACTAATGAGACTTCTCCCCTAACCCTGTCTCCCAGTAAGATTTTCTTCTCTGATACACAGTAATTAACCTCTCAGGAAATAGAGGGGGCTCTCAGGGACCTATGTGGCAAGGAACCCAGGGAATAAGGTACTCCCAATGCTCTCATCATCCCACATCCCCCAGGGATGACAGAAACTCCCATTGCAAGTGATCCTGTTCAGCAATGCTAGTAACCTCCTCATCCCCCACTCCCTTTCACCCTGACAACCGCTTTCCGAAATCCCCTGGGAGAGATCGAATGGGATAGAGGAATTTAACTGAACACTTCATACCATGCTGGTGAGTTCCAATGCTCCTGAAACCACAGATGGGAAACCTTGGAACAAGACCCTGTGACCCTCTGCATGTCGACCAGGAGGCAGAGAAAGAAAGGAACCTAATGTTTACTGCAATATGTGCCAGACACAATATTATTGGGGGGGGGGGGTTGTTTTGTTTTGTTGAGACAAAGTCTCACTTTATTGCTCCGGGTAGAGTGCTGTGATGTCATAGCTCACAGCAACCTCAAAATCTTGGGCTCAAGTGATTCTCTTGCCTCAACCTCCTGAGTAGCTGGGACTACAGGCACCTGTCACACAATGCCTGGCTATTGTTTAGAGATGGGGTCTCGCTCTTGCTCAGACTGGTCTCAAACTCCTGAGCTCTGGCAATCTGCCTGCCTTGGCCTCCCAGAGCACTAGGATAGTAGGATTGCAGGCATGAGCTACCGTGCCCAGCCCCCCCACCCCATGCCCCAGCACAATATTATGTTATCACATTTAGCGCCCCCTCAACAAACCTGTGAGGCTTTTACAGTTGAAGCCATTATCTAGTCACAGAACTGAAGTGACTTTACCAAAACTCACACAACTTAAAAAGAAAAAAAATCATAGAACCTTTGTGTATAGAGGTATATAAATAAGTTCCTCCCTCTCCCTTTACAATTACAGTAGCAACAACTTCTCCTAAGAGGATAACTTCCAAGACTCTGGGTAGATGCCTGAAACCGCAGAGAGCACCAAACCCAGTTTAGTATGTACATGCTTTCATGCTTTTCCTTTCTTTTTTTCTTTCTTTTTTTTTGCAGTTTTGGGCTGGGGCCAGGTTTGAACCCACCACCTCTGGTATAGGGGGCGGTGCCCTACTCCTTTTGAGCCACAGGCAGCGCCTATGTACATGCTTTTTCAATCAGATAACCAGGACAGCTACTAAATGACTAATAGCCAGTCAGCACATACAACAAGGACTGTCCAAAGCCCCAATTCTAGCTCTAAATTTCTCTCACATCTCCCTTTTCATTTCCAATCATTTCCAACCTTTATGTCATTTTGTCACTCCTTAGTGTTACGGACTGAAATGTTTGTTTCCCCTTAAAATTCATATGTTGAAGCTATGCCCTAGTGTGGCTATATTTGGAGATGAGGCCTCTAAGGAAATAATTAAGATTAAATGAGGGTGAGTCCCAGAACTAACAGAATTAGTGTTATTATAAGAAGGGACACCAAAGAGTCCCCTCTCTCTCCCTCTGCCCCCCATGTCCATGAACAAGGAAGGCCACATGAGCACGGAGTGAAGAGGCGACCCAAGGTGACAGCCCTCCCCAGACATCAACCTGACAGCACCTTGATCTCAGGCTTCCAGTCTCCAGAACTGTGAGAAAATAAATGTCTGTTGTTTAAACCACCCAGTCTGTGGTGTTTCATTATGGCAGCCCCAATCAGGCTACTACACTTAGTTCAGATCTTTATAATTTACCCAGACCTCTTTTTTTCTTTTTGTTTTTCTTTCTCTTTTTTCCTTATAGCTGATCAATACTATATTTACTTATTTTTAAACAGCCTTGGGAATTGAGATACAAAAAATACACATATTTAATGTATACAATCTTTGCCTCATTTCCATCTAAACTTTACTGAAGCCAGAAATTTTTCTTTTCTCTTTTTCTTTTCTTTTCTTTTCTTTTTTTTTTTTTTGAGACAACCTCACTCTGTTGCCCTGGGTTCAGTGCCATGGCATCATCATAGCTCATAGCAACCTCAAACTCTTAAGCTGAAGCTATCTCTTGCCTCGGCCTCCTCAGCCTCATAGATGTTCACCTTAATGCTCAGCTAGTTTTCTATTTTTAGTACAGATGTGGTCTTGCTTTTGCTCAGGCTGGTCTCAAATTCCTGAGCTCAAGGAATCCACCTGCCTCAATCTCCCAGAGTGGTAGGATTACAGGTGTGAGCCACAACACAGCCCAGAAATTTTTCTAAAATGTAAATCTGAATTGTCAAACCCTTTTATGGCTCCCCAGTGCCCATGATAGTGGTCTCCAAACTTATATCTCCTATATAAAAAGAAAAAAAAAAATTTAGGTACAGCATGCACAAAATATGTATATTTACTTAGATTATATAGAAGTACACAAAAGATGTTCATATAAAAATGAACTTTAGGGCGGCACCTGTGGCTCAAAGGAGTAGGGTGCCAACCCCATATGCCAGAGGTGGCAGGTTCAAACCCAGCCCTGGCCAAAAACTGCCAAATAAATAAATAAAATAAAATAAAAAATAAAAAATCCAACTGTTACTATTTAAAAATAAATAAATAAATAAATAAAAATGAACTTTACCTAACAAATGCAATCAGTGTAACCTGGTTTCTTGCACCCTCAATGAATCCCCAACAATGAAAAATTTAAAAAATATATATGTAAATGAAATAAACAATATTTAAAAGTTTAAATTTTAATGTATTTATGAATGGTACAGAAAATTTTATTTTTGCTACATAAAAACACATATCCAGATAAAAATCACTTTGCTAATTTTTTTTTTTTTCCAGCAAAAGCAATGTGATTGACTATGCCAGGTCTAATAAGGTCGTCATTGATTTTACCTGGAAACATAGCTGACCAAGAACTTGAGCTGGGAGTCAGAGAAACATCAGTTCAGCCATTTTCTTTTCTTTTTCTTTTTTTTTTCGAAACAGAGCCTCAAGCCATCGCCCTGGTTAGAGTGCTGTGGGATCACAGCTCACAGCAACCTCCAACTCCTGGGCTCAAGCAATTCTTCTGCCTCTGCCTCCCAAGTAGCTGGGACCACAGGAGCTTGCCACAACCCCCAGCTACTTTTTGGTTGCAGCCGTCATTGTTATTTGGCAGGCCTGGGCTGGATTCGAACCCGCCAGCTCAGGTCTATGTGGCTGGCGCCTTAGCCGCTTGAGCCACAGGCGCCCAGCCCAGTTCAGCCATTTTCTTCTGCTGACTTGGGTTCACTGTAATTAGCACAATGTTCAATCAGAGGTTTCTTTATAGGACTCTTTAAAAACCACTTATCCATTGTGAGGTTTCATTTAGTTAAAACTAGATAGTGTCATCAATAAATCCACTTAACCAGGCACAGGAAAACTAGGAAAGCTCAAATTAGGCTGAAAATGAACAAAGAAGTGAGAGGGTCACCAGCACCAACCTCTTTCCAATTCTTAGAAAGACAGAATGAGCCAGGCACGGTAGCTCCTATCTGTAATCCTAGAAATCTGGGAGACTGAGGCAGGTGGATTGCTTGAGCTCAGGACTTCCAGACAAGCCTAAGCAAGAGCAAGAGCAAGAGCCTGTCTCTACTAAAAATAAAAAAACTAACCAGGTGTGACACATGCCTGTAGTCCCAGCTACTTGGAATACTGAGGCAGGAGAACCGCTTGACGAGAGTTTGAGGTTGCTGTGAGCTATGATGATGCCATAGCACTGTACCCAAGGCTATAGAGCGAGACTCTGTCTCGAAAAAAGAAAGGCAGAATCCCTTTTCCTACCTCAAGATTTTTTTAATGTAGGGTAAGTGACAATCTGATACAGGGCTCACATGAAGACATCTGTATCAATCTACATAGTAGCTATAAGTAAACGTTATTTTATATTCATAGATTTAAAGTAAGCCCTAATAGTTTCTTTAGCCCCCTAAAGAATCATCAGGCTTACCCCTGCTGGTCAATGGCAAGAAGCTTCTGTTTACTGAACAAGAAGGTCTCCCTGACCCCCAGTCAGCCTCTCCAGCAAGCTTCTCTCCAGCACCTGCTCCCTGCTCTTTCAGAGCCTGATCCAGTTTCACTGTACTGCTCACCATGCCCCAAATATCCGGTTCTCTTACCCCCTCCTGTGCATTGACTGCAGGGATGATGTCGCATGACATAAGGGAAAGCTCCTGGTACAGAAGAGGTGCTTTAAATAAATGCTTATTGACTCCCACCATAACGTAGTTACACTAAATCAGTGTAGCTCTACAACGTAAGGCTGCCTCAAAACCACCTGGAAAACTCTTTATAGCATAGATTGTTAGCCCCAATCCCTGACTTTCTGATTTAATAGGTCTGACATGGGCCTGAAATTTGCATTTCTAACAATTTCCAAGATGACCCTGATGCTATTGGTCTAGAGACCACACTTTGAAACCAATGAACTAGATGACCTGCACAGCGTCTCCCATTTCCAATGATTTTTGAGTCCTCATGCCTTTAATAGAGTAAATGAACACAAGAACTTTATTCTCTATGTAAACCAATATTTAACATTATCATAAAGGGTGGAAATATGGGTTCTATAATACCTCAGATGCACAATGTAGAGAAAAGAGCATATTTATTCAGAATCAGAGGATGAGAGTTCAAATCCCACTTTATGACAGTGTGGTTGACCTAAGTTAATTAATTTTTGAGTCTGACTTTTTTCTTCTGTTAAACAGGAGTGTATTAAAATAATATCTATCTCACAGTGTTAATTTTCAGATGATATTAAAATATAGGAAACGTGTAAAATATGTGAAAAGTACTGTATTCATACTGTCCCAATAAGATATACATATATATAATTCATTACGTTTTGAATATTTTAAATCACAAATTTTCAAAATTTCCAATCCTGATACTAATTCATTACTGAAAAGCATATGATCCACATGTTGCTTTATCAAATAAAATATGTACATATTTTATTAGTGCCAGTGGTTAATGCCAATAATAGAAAGTGATGGCCATCTTCCAGCATGGTCCCCAATGATCCTTTTTTTTTCTTTGAGACAAGAGTCTCATTCTGTTGTCCAGGCTAGAGTGCCATGGTGTCAGCCTAGTCCACAGCAACCTCAAACTCCTGGGTTCAAGTGATCCTCCTGCCTCAGCCTCCTGAGTAACTGGGACTGCAGGCACCTGCCACAATGCCTGGCTAATTTTTTTCTATTTTTAGTAGAGATGGGGTTTTGCTCTTGCTCAGGCTGGTCTCAAACTCCCGAGCTCAAGGGGTCCTCCCTCCCTTCCCTCTCAGAGTACTAGGATTACAGGTGTCAGCCACCACACCCAGTCCCCGGTAATCCTTCTCTCCCAGTGTTCACACTTTGGGGTAGTTTCCTCCCACACTGGATCAGTGACCAATAGAATACTCTAAAGCTAAGTCATTAAGAGACATTGTCATTTTCCACTTTGGTTTTTTAAATGTCTCACTCTGGAAAAAGCCAGCAGCTGCCATGCAAAAAAAGACATTGTAAAAGGGCCAAATGGGAAGGAAATAAGGCCTCCTGCCAACAGCTAGTACCACACATGTGACTAAGCCACCTTAGAAGTAGATCCTCCAGCCCCAGTCAATCTTTTAAATGAAAGCAATCCAAGCCAACATTTACTTTCATACTTCATGAAAGACCCCAAGCCACTCCTAATTTTTCCACCTACAGAAACTGCAAGATAATGAATTTTTGTTATTTCACACCACCAAGTTTTGAAGTGATCTGTTATGCAACAATAGATAACTGATTTAGTAGTTACATTTATTGTGCATTTACTGTGCTCCAGGAACTAGCTAAGCACCCAACAGCCTTAAGATATAGATGCTATTATAATCCCTAAAGATGAAAGAGTGGCCCAGAGAGGTTCAGGAACTGATAAGTTTCATGGCAAGCAGGTGGTAGAAGTAGAACTTGAACCAGGTCTCTAACTCCAAAGCCCAGTTTCTTGATCATTCATTTATTCAAGCCAGGATAAAGCATCTTGGACAGTTAAATAGTAGAAGCAATTGAACCTCTAGAACAGCAGTTCTCAACCTGTGGGTTGAAACCCACAGGCACTGTATTAAAGGGTCCCAGCATTAAGAAGGTTGAGAACCACTGCTCTAGAGGATAGCAAACTTGTATAAAGCTAGCAGGGGGCAGCCCAGGGGCCAGACCTGTAACAGCAGTAATGCCTGATGCTGTAAGGCCCAGAGGTTCCAGCTGATCCCACTTCCCAGGACTCACCCAGATCTGTAGCTTCACTCGCTTCTCATGGCGGTAGACTGTCTTCACCTTGAAGTCGATGCCCACCGTGCTGACAAAGGCTGGTGTGAAGGTGTCATCAGCATAACGGAAGAGGAAGGAGGTCTTGCCAACACTGCTGTTGCCGATGATAAGCAGTTTAAACATGTAGTCAAAATTCTGGTCAGAGGCATCTTTGACTCCAGTTTTACCATCAGTCACCGAAGCCATCTGTGAGAGAAGCCCATGGTCACTCAAGAACACACCTCCACCTCAACCTTGAGTCACCAACCTTCTAATGATCACCCCGCCATTCGCACACTCCAGCATCACTGAGGAAACGCACGCTACTCACAGTCATCCCATCACTGCACCTGCCCCAAATATTGTCTCAGCATCAGGGTGGAACCCAGCTCCTTCCATTCATTCCCTGGGCAAATATTTACTGAGCACGTTGCCCTGGGGCAAGCCCTGTGCTGGGCAGGGGGAATACAGATAAGAATCAGACATGGTCTCTGACCTTTGGGTGGCCACAAACTAGAATAAAAGAGCTGACAAACACAAAGTAACAAAGCAGTAGTGATAAGACAGAGGGAAGTCAACAGGGAGCATGAAACCAACCAGGAGGGAGGGAGGCATAGTGGTCAAAGAGAGTCTCCTGTGGGAGGCAGCTCCAGGGCTGAGTTTTCTTCTTTGAGGGGAAGATCCAAGAACAGTAAACACATGAACACGCCAGGAAGGCTCAGTACAGAGCTATCCTTCATTCCCCTGCTTTATAAACTTTCATGGCTCCCCAAAACTCTAAAAGATCAAGTGCCTCCGATCCCAGCCCTCTCAGCCCTGCCACCATCCTCTCCTTTCCTAGAACACGTTGGATCTAAACCTCAGAACCCATTCAGCACCTGGCCTTATTGTAGTCTTCCATTGCTCCTCCTGTTGCTGGAAGCCTTGGGTCCCTTTCTTCTGCACCTGAAATCTCATCTTATGCTCAGCACTGGGTACTCAGTTGGCTGAGTGAGGGATTGGAGGATGATGGGAGGACAGCCCTAACGTGAGAGAGAGAATGTCTGAGTTTTCATTCTCTTTAGGAACTCCTGCTCTTTTTTCTCCCAAAGGAAAAGAAAGAGGGTGAGGCTGGTGGATGTGGCTCTTTGGGCTTTGTAAGTGAGCTATGAGGATAAGGAACTGATGAACGTGGAAGGTTGAAAGCTCTCTTAAAGCAAGGTCAGATAGATTTGTAGGATTATTGGCATTATCAGCTTTTTTTTTTTTTTTTCCAGAGTCAGGGTCTCACTCTGTCACCTAGGCTGGAGTGCAGTGGTGCAATTATAGCTCACTGCAACCCTGAACGCCTGGGCTCAAACGATCCTCTCACCTCAGCCCCCCACACCACTGTGCCCAACCCAGCAGCCATTCAGTAAAACTTCTTTAACATGTAGCTGGTGGTCTCTGTTCTTCCTTCTCTTGGCTCCCAACTCTCAAGACTTTATCTGAGACCCTCAGCTCCATCTCTGTATCAATCTACCTCATGACAAGGCTCTCTAGGCCAGGGTGGAACATACCCAGGACACTTGGAGACTGAGGCATGGCATTTACGTTCAGGACGAAAGTAAGGTTGGAGGGGAGGGTGCCACTGCCTGCTGAAACTCTTTCATAGCCTTAAGTTTTCAGCTTTTCATGCTACAAGATGCAAAGCCTGCTGTAAGAACTGGTGATTCAAAGGAATTGTGCTTTTTCTACCTAATACAAAGGGAACAACCACAACCCCCTCACACCATTCCCCACTGTTGCCAGCCATCTTTCTTTGTTTACAAGAGAAAACTTCTACTATGAAAGTATAGACTCATTATTAAAAATTTGAAAAGTGTACAAAAGTGTAAACAATAAAATTTTAAATTACCTGCTATCCCACCCACTCAGAAATGATTGCTGCTAACATTTTAGTGTATTTCCTCAAATATTTTTTCATGCAGAAGAATGCCATATATTTTAAAATCAAATTGTATTTGTTAATATTTTTAATTTTTGGAACAATCATAAATAGCATCTTATTTGTTAATTTTAAAGGCAATACACATTTGTTGAAAATTTAAACAACTTTCTTTTTTTGAGACAGAGTCTCACTATGTCACCCTGGGTAGAGTGCCATGGCATCACAGCTCACAGCAACCTCCAACTCTTGGCCTTAAGCAATTCTCTTGCCTCAGCCTCCCAAGTAGCTGGGACTACAGGCGCCCACAACAACACCCAGCTATTTTTTTGCTGTAATTGTCATTGTTGTTTAGCTAGCCCGGGCCGGGTTTGAACCTACCAGCCTGGGTGTATGTGGCTGGCACTGTAACCACTGTACTACAGGCTCCAAGCCTCAAACAACTCTTATACTATTTGCAAATATTACTGAATATTATCTGACCCCAAATTCCCAATCTCTAGATTCATGCTCCAGAGGCAAACATCTTACCAATTTATGTATTCTTCAGAGATAGTCTTTGCATATATAAGCCTAGAGGTCTATTTATATGTTCATTTATATATAAATGATAGCATACCATGCATTCTAGCCTATACCTTGTATGCATATTTTATTTAATAGCTTGGATCATATGCACAGAAGATATACACTAGAATATATAGTATGTTATCATCTGGCAAAAGTATTTAAATTTAAAAGTACAATCATTCACGCCTGTAATCCTAGCACTCTGGGAGGTTGAGACAGGTGGACTGCTTGAGCTCAGGAGTTCAAGACCAGCCTGAGCAAGAGTGAGATCCCATCTCTACTGAAAACAGAAAAACAGAGGTCAGAGGATCACTTGAGCCCAGGAGTTGGAGGTTGCTGTGAGCTGTGATGACGCCACAGCTCTCTACCTAGGGTAACAGCTTGAGACTCTGTCTCAAAATAAATAAAGAAAGAAAATAAATATGTTTTGAACAACAACAACAACAAAAATAAAAGTACAGTCATGCACCATATAGCAATGTTTTAGTCAATGACAGACTTCATACATGATGGTAGTCCAATAAGATTACAATAGAGTGAAAACTGCCTAGTGACATCACAGAGATGGTAACATCACAGCACAATGCATTACTCAGTGTTTGTTGTGATGCTGGTATAAACAAAAGGAATGCAAGGGCTGGGTGCAGTGGCTCACACCTGTAATACTAGCACTCGGGGAGGCCAAGATGGGTAGATTGCTTGAGCTCAGGAGTTCCAGACCAGCCTGAGCAAGAGCGAGACCCGGTCTCTATTAAAAGTAGAAAGATTAGTCAGGTGTTGTGGTGGGCGCCTGCAGTCCCAGCTGCTAGGGCTGCTTAAGCCCAAGAGTTTGAGGTTGCTATGAGCTTTGATGATACAGCACTTTACCCAGCATGACAGAGTAAGATTCAGTCTCAAAAAAAAAAACAAAACCTAAGGAGCTGACAGTCTTATAAAAGTATATAGCACATACAATTATGAGCAATACATATTTGATAATAAATTACTATGTTACTGGCTTATGTATCTCCTATACTTTTTATTGTCATTTTAGAGTGCATACCTCCATAGAAAAAAGTTAACTGTAAAATAGCCTCAGGCAGGTCCTTCATGAGGTATTCCAGAAGAAGGCATCATTATCCTAGGAGATGACAGCTTCACCTATGTTACTGTCTCTGAAGACCTTCCACGGGACAAGATGTAGAGAGGGAAGACAGTGATATTGATGATCCTGACTCTGTGTAGGCCTATGCTAATGTGTGCGTTCATGTCTTCGTTTTTAACAAAAAAGTTTAGAAAGGAAAAAAAGTCACAATTTTTAAAAATAGAAAAAAGCTTATAGGATAGGATAAAAAGAAAATATTTTTGTACAGCTGTGCAATGTATTTGTGTTTTAAGCTAAATGTTATTATAAAAGAGCCAAAATGTTTTTTAAATTTAAACGTTTAAAAGGTAAAAATATTACAGTAAGTTGAAGTTAATTTCTTAGCAAAAAAAGAAAAATATTTTTAAATAAATTTACTGTGGCCTACGTGTACTGTATTTATAAAATCTATAGTAGGCAGGGTATGGCGGCTCAGGCCTGTAATCATAGCGCTGTAAAAGGCTGAGGCAGGTGGATCACCTGAGCTCAGGAGTTCAAGATCAGCCTGAGCAAGAGCAAGACCCTGTCTCTAAGAAACAGCCAGGTTTTGTGGCAGGTACCTGTAGTCCCAGTTATATGATTAATTCTTTAATGTCATTTTTAGGAAAAGAGTTATTTTTAATTTTAAGTCATTATTCTATTCTTAATTATGATAAATTAAACTGTAATGATTAATTCTTTACATAAATCTGTTCACTTTCCAAATTATTTCCTTAGGAGAGATTTGTAGTAGAATCGCTGATCAGAGGGTCACTTTACTAAAACATAGATTTGACCTTTACTTCAATTTGCATGTTCTTTATCTTATTTTATTCTCTAAGTAAACCTGGAAAATAAAGTTGTTAGGACAGAGGTTATTACTCCTAGTTGATCAAGAAGAAAACTAAAAGTGAGAAATTAAGCGGATCTGCCAAAGTCTCATAGCTAGCAGCTGAGACTAGACTTAATAGTCTATAATGTTAAGGAAAAGTTTAAAATCACAGCTTACGCCTCAGTGGAATTCTTGGGAAAGCCATATTGCCTCTCTAAATTGTAGCATTTTTACCTTAAAATAGAGAAAATACAACTTCACAGAGCTATGGTACCAACAGAATGAACAGTACTATACATAAACAACCTGGCACAGTTTATTGGAGATACCCATGGAGGTACTCAATAGATATTATTCCATCATCTAGGAACCTATAATCCCACCACTCAGAGAGGCTGAGGCAGGAGGATCTCTTGTGGCCAGGAGTTCGAGGCTGCAGTGAGCTGTGATCATACCCCTGAACTCCAGCCTCGGTGACAGAGCAAGACCCTATCCTAAAAAAATAAAAAAATAAAAAATATATTCTTTTATTGGCCCCTTTAATTCACTTTTGCAGTCAAATCTTTTCCAACTGCCTGTTCTTGATCTAGAGATTATTGAGCCTCCTCTCCAGTATTGGGCCTATTAACAATTAAATGTCTGCTTCCCATTCCTGATTCAAGGAAGTTTTATCCATCCTTACATCCCCATCAACACTGGACCTATAACATCCTTAGAGGATGTTACCTCTTTCAAGAAACATTTATTCAGCCACTATGGAGAACAGTATGGAGTTTCCTCAAAGAACTACAAGTAGAACTACCATATGATTCAGCAATTTGACTACTGGGTAAATATCCAAAAGAAAGTAAATCAATAAATGAAAGACATCTGCACCCCATGTTTAAGGCAACACTATTCATAATAGCCAAAATACAAAGTCAACATAAGTGCCCATGGATGAATGAATGGGTAAGAAAATGTGGTATATGTACACAATGGAAAATTATTCAGCCATTAAAAGTGAATGAAATCCTGTAATTTGTAGCAACATGGATGGAACTGGAAGTCATTATGTTAAGTGAAATAAGCTAAACACAGAAAAACAAATATCTCATGTTCTCACTCATATATGGGAGCTCAAAAAGTGGATCTCATGAAGAAAGAGAGTAGAGAAGTGGTTATTAGAAGCCAGGAAGGCTAGAGGGAAGGGGGGATAAAAAGAAGTTGATTAATTGGCACCAACATACAGTTTGGTAGAAGAAATAAGAGCAGGTGTTAAATAGATCAGCAGAGTAACTATAGTTTACAATAATTTTATGTATATTTCAAAATACCTAGAAGAATTAGAATGGTTCTAGCATAAAGGGAAGACAACATTTAAGGTATACTCATTTATTTGATCCATACAAATGACACAAATGTATTAAATTATCACATGTACCTGAAACTATGTACATCTATTATGCATCTATTAAAAATATTTATGAACAGGGCAGCGCCTGTGGCTCAAAGGAGTAGGGCGACGGCCCCATATGCTGGAGGCGGCAAGTTCAAACTCAACCCCAGCCAAAAACTGCAAAAAAAAAAAAAATTATGAACACTTTCCGTGACTCAACTATCAATGTATCATATTATTGGTCTACACTTTTCTGATGCAACCTGCTTTACATTCTTAAATTGATAGAATTAGAAAAGATTTTGGAATGAAAGCTTAATCATAACAAAAAAGCTGGCAAACTGGTCCCAGCTTTCCCAGTAACTCAATGTATACACTTCAGCGAGTCATTTAAACACTAAGCCTCAGTGTCCTCATCTGACAATAATATCTACTTCACAAGGTCCTGTGAGTTTTAAATAAGAGGATGTACACATATACAAGTGGGCTTTATACACAGCTTTGAGAAAACTACATGTGGCCTTGTGTAGAATCAGAGGAGAATCTGCATGCCTTTATTAACTACGAATGCCACAGGTGTGAGACTGGGGAGACTAGAGAATGAAGGCAAAAGTAAAAACTGGTTTCAATTCCTGGTCTGATCCACCCCCTCGCGTTTTGTAGGTAAGAATATTGAGGTTCCAAAAAAATAAGTGATTTGTCCACGTTCACACAGCAGGTGAGTTGGAGAGTCACGACTAGAACTTCCATTGCCTAATAACTGGCAGATTAAGACTGGGTTTAAGGAAAACAAAAACTATAACAATTTTAGGGTGAGTACAGAAACATCCCCAACACCCTGAGTGCCCTGCTACCATGCTGTCTTTGCCATATTATACTGTCAACATCTGCTTATGTGCACAAAGGGTGGCCTCTTCAGTGGGTGGTGTGAGAAAAGGGAGGGGCAGAGAAGGGAAGGCACACTCAGACGGAAGTCGCCTGGGGATCTCCTCCAGAGAGGGGGCAGGGGCTACTCAGACACCTGGAAGAGAGGCAGAAACATCCCCACAGACAGCCGCCAGAGGAGCAGACAGGTCACTGCACAGTGGAGCGTGCAGAATCATATTTGTAAGATAAGCATCAATCAAATCTTCTCTCTTTTTTTTGTGACAGTCACATAAAATGATAGAGCTGGGTAGCTCACTGTCTCCATGACAAGCAATACAGACGAAAGGCGGGGACCATCTGGGAAGTCGCCCTCCCTGGCTCTAGATTGAAAGAAAGAAATGGCTCTTCCAAGGGTTGCTGTGAAAAGCAAAGAATCCTTTCAGTCTGGTAGGCAGCAGAAGTAAGCATCCAAGGAAGAAGCCAACTCCAGCAAGAAGAGAGAGAGCCCTAAAATCCAGCAGAAAAAGATCTGCTCAATAAATGCAGTGAAAAGTGAGTGAACGTATTTCTCTTTTGATGAAAAGGGCATGATATTGAGTTGGGGTTGATCTCTGATTCTCTCAATAGTTCTGTAAAGTTAGGCAAACCACACCCTGGGCCTCAGTTTCTTCATCTATAAAATGAATTATTAAAACACCTTCCTAGCAAAACAACTGCAAGATTTAAAACTAGTATATTAGAGAGTGCTTTATAAACCTGTTAAAAACATTTTTGTTTTGTCTCTGTGCTTTACGTTTTCTCCTAGCAAATGGTCCAAAGTAGTGGAAACAGTTTGGAATTCCAAATCAAACTAGATTCAATTTCCAGCTCTATCATTTCTTAGCCATGAGACCTTGGCAAGAAATTTTACATGACTAAGATACAGTTTCTTTGCTCATAAGAAAAGTATTGTTGGGAACATTATATGTAATGTGGATACTACAGTCATATCCTGTCTGTATATGTGAGGGACTGGTTCCAGGAATGCTTCCATATACATGGTTTTATATCCCATAAATTATGTATTTTCTTTTCTTTCTTTCTTTTTTTTTTTGGCAGAATCTCACATTGCTGCCCAGGCTGGAGTGCAGTGGCATAATCATAGCTCAGTGAGGCATCACGCTACTGGGTTCAAGCAATCCTTCTTCTTCAACCTCCCAAGTAGCTAGGATTACAGGTGTGAGCCACTGTGCCTGTCTAATTTTCTTTCTTTTTTTTTTTTTAGGAGATGCAGTCTCACTACTAACCTAGGGTAGTCTTGAACTTCTGGGCCCAAGTGATCCTCTCACTTTGCCTTCCCAAAATGTTTAGATTACAGGAAGGAGCCACTGTACACAGCCCAAATACTGTACTTTCCACCTGAATCTGGTTGAAAAAATATTTCAAATCCTGGTTGTTCAAGGGTCAAGTGTAATATGGAATATAACAGGTGTTCAATAAATGTAATTCCCTGTCTTCCTAACTAGGAGCATTTACCAGTGAGGACAGGAGGGAATTGGGCATATGTGAGCTTCACCCTACTATATGCTCTCCTCCCTAAAATGATAAGTTACTAACTTTTCTAATTCAATCTTCCATTCCCCACTGCCATTCTATCACCACCAGCCCAGCCCTGCCTACCTTCTCACTGTTTTCCCAGGTCCCTAAACAGCCACAGAAACTGTATGATAATAGCTAACATTTATTGAGAAATGACAAATATTCTACAAAGTGTTTTTGATGCATTCTATGTTGCCCACAACAGACGCTAGATAAATATTCACTTCCTTCCTTCTCTAAATTGGACCAAGATAGCCATGGGTGTGACTGCTGACAGAACAGAGGCATACCTGTTAATCTCCTCTGTGGCCTCTCTCTTTTGCACAGTGTTTTACAGTTTACAAAGCCCTTTTCACCCACCTTAACCTATTCGATTCTCACAACAATGCTTGGGAGGATGAAGAGACTGAGGCAGGAGCACCACCACAGATTAATTATTCATTCCATCAACATTCACCAAGCACCTGCTGTGTATCAGGTACCAGGCCCTGTGCTGTACTCTGAGGCACCCCATGCTCAGAGGGGAAAGCTTTTTGAACATTCTCTGTAGGTTACTGATGCCTCCCTTCATGTTGTAATTCTCAATAAACTAGAGATTTCTTTCTTGGACCAGAGACAATTTAATTTTTTTGCCTTTCCCCATATTGTTTCCTCTAATAGGAACACACTTTTCTCCAGTACTAACTAAATCCCTCAACGGGAGGAAATCTTCCCTGACCCACCTACCTCCTCTAAAATGCCACTCCTCGGGCTCCCCCAGCACCAGGGCTCCCCACTACTGTACACAGTACCTTTCCTGACTTCCATTGTCTTCCTCTGTTTTATAGGCACAGAACAGGTGGACATCCACCTGCCAGCGGTGCACACACACTCCATGTACTGTCCTCCACTCCTTCCCACCCCTGTTCCCAGAAGCTGGGGTAGAGGTCCCAAGTTTCTCCCACCGCTCACCATATCTCTATTAGCCACCCGGCCCTCTCCAGAACAGAGTTGGCGGGGGGATGAATGTTCTGTCCACCATTCTCCTCTTGCCTGTGATCGCAGGTAGCAGCGTAACAGGGTCCAGGGGCTGCGCCCTCTCGGAGCAGCCAAAACGCAGCTAGCACCTGCGCTCCACTGCAGCACACCCCCCCTTACCTTTCCACCCTCACACCCCTCCCCAGCTTAACCCAGCATCCCACCACCCTAACTAAACTCTCCAAGTTCCCCCACGGTTCCCCACTTCCAGCGCCAGACCCCGCTCCATCCCAGAGCCTCCTTCCCACTCCTGACCGGAACCCAGGCGCCCCCTGCCCATATCCACGGCCACAGCCTTCTCCCTGCCCCCGCCCCCGCCCTCGTCCTCTGCAGTCGGGTGGACCCGGCCCGGCCTCACACTTTCCCATCCTTCCGAGCTCGCCCCCGAACCCCACCCCCACCCTCCATTCTCGGTTACCCACCTTGTGGCGTCCAGGGGGCTCCTTGAGTCCTCTCGTCCCAGCTACCCACACCCACATCTCCCGACCCACCCCGACCAGATGCCCCCTGCCCTCGGCACTTCAGTCCCCTGAAGCTCCAAACGACCCCCGCCGACCCAGTCCCTCCCCTCAGCTCACCTCCACGCCTTCCCCTCATCTTCGTCCCCCCAGTCCCCTCCCTCGGCTGCCCGGTACCCTCCTCGCGCACCGCCCCTCTCGGGGGTCCTCACAGCTCCCCCGCTCCCAACGCCCCACATTTCCCCAGCGCCCCCACCGCCCTCTGTCCCCTGCCCTTGGCGCTCCCGGCGGCCGGGGACACCCCTCTCGGCACCCCCGCCCCGGGGCTAGCGCCTCCCCCAGCCCGGTCTCTGCACACCCTCTGCGCCCCGCGCCTTTCCGGAGCCCACTCCCCGTCCCCAGCGCCGCGGCCGCGCCCCTTACTTCGAAGCCCGAGCGCGGAACGAGGGGGTCACTCCGGACGGCGTAGCGGGACGGCGCGGTAGGTCCGGGGAGCGGGAGGGGGCCGGGCCGGGCGGGGCCGGGCGGAGCGGGGCGCGGGTTGGGTCCCTACCGCGGCGACCTGGCGCTGAGGCTCCGGCTCCGGCTGGGCTCGGCTGCCGGGACCAGGCCCCGCCCAGGGGCGGAGTCTGTGCTTGCCCCGCCCCCAGCTCCGGCAGGTGCAGAGAACCCGAGATATCTCAGGGGCCTCAGGTCCCCCATAACTGGGTGACTATCGTGATTTCTCTTGGTTCTCACACCTTCTTTCCATAGACTGAATTTACTGGGGTGATCAGAGTGCTTTGATGATAATGTAGATTACGACATTAGGAGCTTTGCTATTTCCAAACCGCTTTCCTGTTAGATCAGCTCCATCCTCGCCCAAGGAGGGAGGCAGCACCGGGACAGCCTACTACAAGTAGAAACTAAGCCAGAAACCC
The DNA here is from genome assembly GCA_963574355.1 of Loris lydekkerianus. Taxonomy (NCBI): domain Eukaryota; kingdom Metazoa; phylum Chordata; class Mammalia; order Primates; family Lorisidae; genus Loris; species Loris lydekkerianus. The sequence continues at coordinate 20,855 of CAUYPK010045952.1, forward strand.
GGGCGCTGCCTCTACCTCTCCCATCCTATCGGTCTGGTAATGAGACCGCCTTGGCGCACTGTCTCCGCTGCCCTTACTCTGGTTCAGGCCTCAACACTTCTTGCCCGCCCTAAGCCAACAGCTTCCCATTCTGCTTTCATTCTCTCTACAGCAGCATTTTGAGTAACCTTTTAAAATGTCATGTTACCATCAACCTTGTTTAAAAACAAAACAAAACAAAACTTTCAGGGGTTCCCCATTGACAGTAGTAACTTGGAGGCTGACAACGGGAATGGGGAAATGTTCTCCCTTGGTATAAGGAAGTCCCAGTTCTGCTGGGGAGGCAGGTATAAGGAGTGATTAGCAGCCCGCCCTCAGATTCTGACGTGGACCCTGCTTCTCGTCCTCCTAAAGTCATCAGAGCTGGCTGACGGCCTTGGTCTACAACTGTTATCCTTCCCCACACTTCTTCCGCAACACAAGTCTTAGAGGTCTGATTCCGATCCTCAAACCATTCCATTTTCCCCCTCAAGTTCCACTATGACCCTGTCTACAATGGGCTTCTCCGGCCTAGGGAACCACCTAGATTGACGGCCTCTTCCAAAGACTCACACTGCTCCGAGCTTCTTGCCCAAGCTTTCATTCATCTTTCCACTGACCACCATGCTGCCAGACCTCTCCCCCGTGCCTGCAACCCTGATTCACTGGCAACAAACTCTCCTCACACACTCTGCTTCTTAAGAGTACTTGGGTTACTTCCCTGCCCCCTCCCACTTTTTTTTTTTTTTTTTTAAATTCAGAATCTCAATCTGTCTCCCTGGGTAATGTGGCATCATCATAGCTCATAGCAACCTCAAACTCTTGGGCTGAAGCCATCTTCTTGGCTCAGCCTCCCATGTAGCTGGGACTACAGTACAGGCATGCGCTGGCATACCCGGCTAGTTTTTCTGTTTTTAGTAGAGACAAGATCTCATTCTTGCTCAGGCTGGTCTTAAACTTCTGAGTTGAGGCAACCCCAGCCTCCCACTGCATCTGGCCTTCCTTGCCCTTTTTGAAAACTGATCGTCCTCCAGGCCATTGCCTCCTTTGTATCCCTCTGCAAGAAGGATTCTCATTTTCCCACTCCCCACATACTATAAAACAGGTGGTAGAGCCAGCATTGCCACTTCTACTCTTATGCAAAAATTGCTTCTCTTTTGCTCGCCAGACATACCACCCTCTACATCTCCCCATCACTGACCCCCAGTTGCTCCGTATGCATGAACGATTACAGCCCCTGACTCGTGGCAGTCCTGACGAGTCTCTGTCCTGCCATCTTCCTGGTGACTTCAACAGCTATAGGGCTTCCTGACCCCTCAGTACTCAGCCTCCATTTCACATCACCTTGGCCACCAGCTCACATGGTCAGTCTTGAACCTCTTCATCACTCACTGCTGGTACCTCTCTAGTAGAAAAATCAAACACTCTACACAGGCCCTAATTTACTCATTTTAAAATGGGTAGATGATGATTATTCATTCTTCACAGAAATAATAAGATAGCTTGTAAAACTATCCTTTTAAATGTGTGAAACAATAACAGAACAGATGGCATTGCTTTTATGTAGTCTCAGGTCTTCTGATAGCTTTTTCCTTCTTCCTCCCCTGAAAGGCCATGTAGTAAAATAGAAAGAGTGCAGGCTCGGGGCCACACAGACCTGTTTTTCAACCCATATTCCACCACTTGCTTGCTGTGTGATCTTATGCGAACTACCTCATTTTTCAGACACATACACACACACACCCCTTCCTCATACTGAGAACTACCTCCCAGCGTTGTGAAGAATAAGTAAGAAAATGAGCTGCTGGAAAGCCCTCAACAGAGTGCCACGCACACAGTAAGAAATAGAAAGCACTGTGGTTATTATAATAGACAAATGCTGTTTTTAAACCCCAACTGCCTTCCTAGAAGGATAGATCCTACTGAACAGAAGGTCCTTTTATCCAACTCAGGGCCTTGATGAGTGTGGACAAGTAAGATTGAGAAGAGAAGGGAAAACACCCAATTCCTCTGTGTAAAAAAACACCCAATTCCTCTGTGTAAAAAAAGGGGGAAGAGGAAAATCTAGAGAGTGAATAAAGAAAGATGGAAGGGGGAAAGGAAAAGGACAAGTAAGAAAATCAGTGTAAGGGTGGGTGCTGCATGGTCAGAGGCAGAAGAACCCTCCCCATGGTTGACAGACAAAAGTGTTTAAGCACTGGCATGCCTAAAATGGGATGAATTGTCACACATATTTGCTTACCTCTGTGACTCTCAAGATTTCAAGAACGGCTGTTGTACCCAGGAATGCTTTGGGGAGGGGGAGGTGTGAAAGTGCAAGAGTAGGGAGTTGAGAGACACACCTCCTTGGGGCTCAGTTGAAAAAGGAGAAGGGAAGCAGACATAACGGAGAGAAAGGCCTCGTGGAATTTGCAAAAATCTTGGGGAGGACTCTACACTTACAAGAGCTGTGAAATGTGAATGTCGAGGTTTCAGCCCATTGCATTTAGACCTTAAAGGGGCAAAGAGGTTACATCTGACATTTGGGTTGTATCTTTGATGCTCCCAATAGCTACCTGGCTATTGACTAGCAGGTAGCCACCAGACAGAAGAACAAAACAAGTCAAACTATATTGGATTGTCTTCACTGCCAGATCCAGATGCCCAAGTAAGAGTGAGAAAAGAGGAAATTCTTCTTTTTGCTCCATCAGATTGGTTAACAATTATATATATAATCATTGAGTCATTAAAATAAGCTAGGATAATTCACATATTTTAACTCATTCAATCCTTTTTTTTTTCTTTTTGCAGTTTTTGGCTGGGGCCAGGTTTGAACCTGCCACCTCCAATATATGGGGCCGGCATCCTACTCCTTCTAGCCATAGGCACCGCCCTCAATCCTTAATATAATCATGCAAATATAGATTATTATCCCCTTTTTATAGATAAGAACACAGAAGTGAGAAGGTTTAAGTAACTTTTCCAAGGTCACACATTTGGTAAATACCAGGTCTGCCTGACTCTCTTTCTATCAGACCCCAGTATTTTGGAACACCACTGCAAGTAAGAGTCCTACAAAGAAGTTTTTCTTTCCTAATTGCCAGGATAATCAGCCTTTTCTAGGTCCTATTTTTCCTATGAAATATAAAGTTGATTCTTGTTTTTTGTTTGTTTGTTTGTTTGTTTTTGAGACAAGGAAGGATCTTACTCTATTGTACTGGCTAGAGTAGAGTGACATCATAGCTCATTGCAGCCTCAAACTCTTGGGCTCCAGTGATCCTCTTGCCTCAGCCTCTCAAGTAGCTGGGTGCATGCCACCATGCTGGGCTCATTTAAAAAAAAATTTTTTTAGAAACAGGGTCTTGTCATGTTGCACAGGCTAAACTCCTGGCCTCTAGTGCCCCTCCCCCTTCCCAGCTTCCCAAAGTCTGGGATTATAGGCATGTGTAACTGATGCTTTTTATTGAAAGAGAATCAGCTGCTGAGGAAGGTAATAGCATAAGTGGAATCATTTAGAAAGTTAACATTTTCTCCAGGTGAATATTTATCCCAGTGTGAGTTTCTCATGGACAGCTTAGATGTGTTGACAGGTCCGATGTTTTTATCCAACCCCTTTGATAGGATGTCTCCTGCAATGGGGGAACTGAAGCAGGTGCCAGGCCGGGACCTGTGAAATAGCCCAGGAACACTGATGTAGTGAGAGGATGGTGGAACGCTGCGCTGGAAGGAGAGGTAGGGGCCAGGCGGTCCAAGACCTTGTAATTCATATTAGGGATTTGGGACTTGACTTTGCAAACAAAAACATTTTAAGCAATGAAGTAGCATAGTTATGTATGCATGTAAAAAAAAGAACTCTGACTGTGGGGGGAACACAACATTTTGGATGGGATGGGTGGGGAGCAGGGAGACAGGAGTTAGAGAAAACAGCTAAGAGATTGTTGTAATAATCCAAGTGAGAGAGGGACAGGACCTCTCAGCTAATGTCATAGCAATAGGGAAGGCGAAAAGTAGAGAGATTGGATATGTATATTTAGGAGTAAAATTCTCTAGAAGTGGTGACAGATTAAATGTGAACATGAAGACAAGGTCACAGACATAAACTACCAGGTAGATAACAAAGCTATGGACTGATACAGGGAGCACAGAAGTTGTTTCTGTTTTCTATTGCTGAAAAACAAAGCACTCTCCAAAATTCAGAGGCTCAAAGCAGCAATAATTAATTATTTCTCACATTTCGGTGGGCAATTGAGTGGCTTCTTTGCTGGTTTCACCTGGGATAACCTATGAGCTACATTCACTTGGAAAGTCAGCTGGCCCAGAGGCCTAAGATGGGCTCACACATAGGTCTGGCCATCGGCGCTGGCTGAGGGCTGGGCACGATCGTTCTTCTCCACATGATTTCTCATCCGCTAGTGGCCTACACCAGCCTACACAGTGATGTAGGGCAATGTTCCAGGAGGGTAAATGCAGAAGATATAATCTCTTAAGGCCAAGCTTCAGAAGTCATATAACTTCATATATACTCCATTCTATTGACCAAATCAAGTCCCAAGCCCAGTCCAGATCAAGAGGGTGGAGAGCTTGCTTCCTTCCTTCTTTGGGGGCCGGGCTGGCCCCCTTCACTTGCTCTTTCTCTCTTTCCTCTTCTCTCACTTCCTGCTCTCTTCTCCCTCTGTCTTATCTCGTCCCCCCACTATTTCCCCTCTCTCTAATATAAAATAAACTTACGCTTTTGTTTTCTAAAAAAGGGGGCAATGGAGAAATAAACTCCACCTTTGAATGGGAAGAAGGGGAAAAAAATCACATCACAAATAGGCACGGATACGGGAAAGGAAGGAATCTAAGGCCTTCAGCAAAACCACAACAGGAGAGGAAACAAATTTAAGGTAATGAGAAAAATGGATGAGCCTCTCAAATACCCCCTGGTGCACTAATCATTCTTCCCTTCTTCTCTGTGCTTCAGTTTCTTCATTTGTAAGATGAATGAACATGCAAGTCCATTCTTCACACCTGCCTCTCTGTATGAGGTGGATCTGAGGTGGATCGAGTATACCGCCCCGTCACCAGAGCACACACTGTCACACACACACTCAGGAAATATTTAACATGTGAATGGTCCGAACCCAGGTAGCATCCACCATTCATATCTTGCCCGCCCTGACGGTCCTTCACCAATGCTGGTCCGTTCCTCCACCCAGGAACTCTCCATTCCATTCTGCAGCCACAGTTTCCTCACCATCCAGCTCCCATGATAGCTTCCGATATTCCCTTAATCCACAATCCACACTGCAACAGAGGACTCTTCCTAAACCCAGCTTAAAACTCCCCCTCCCCCTCTCCCCTAGAGCCTATCTGTTTAATAGTTGCACATGGCCCCGGGTGATCTGGCCCCTTCTGCCCTCCAGCCTCACTGGTCATGCATCTCTCGTGGCCTGAGATCCAACAACGTTAAACTACTTGCAGTTCTTCGAATATGACCTGCTCACAGAATGTCTTCATGGATTTGCATCAGTTTTTCTCTCTGCCTGGAATGCTATTCATTCATTCACTTACCCAACTAGCAAATATCTCTTGAGTACCTGCTATCCACAGGGCTGAATAACAGGTGGGCTCTGACCCAAAGGATCTCAGTGTCTGGTGCAGGGGATTAGACTGCAGATGCTCTAATCTGACTCACAGGAAAAAGGCCACACTACTACCCGACAGGGTCCTTCCTGAATCCTTCTTAGACGGGCCCAGAGAATATTTGCTGAATATAAATCTTTCTAAAACAGAAATTTGGCCAAACCTTCCCCCTGGATAAAGGCCTGTATATAAATATTAACAAGGGATTTCTCACACCCACCATCCCATTTAACTTTCACAATGTACCTATGAGGTGGGGACTGATTCAATATCATCCTAGATGTGAGCAAGTAAGAACTAGGCCATGGTTTCTTAGCTGTCGAATGTAGGGAAAGCCAGGACTCAAATTATCCACATTAATAGATCAGGGGGATAGAACAGCAGGAAGGAGCCTGCCATGCTAGGCCTAGTCCCCTGCGGGGTCCTGCGATGCAGACTGACAACTTAAACTTTGCCTTCAAGGATGAGTAGGAGTTAAATGCATGAAGAAACAACCCAGGAAGACGGATCAGCGCTTTGCCCAAAGATGTCAAATGATGTGAAGTCCTCGGACGACTAGAGAGTCTTGAGCCTCTAGAATCACAGGCATAAAGGGCAGAGGAACAGGTGGTGAGTGAGGTGGGAGAGGTGAGTCAGAGCCAGAGGTCAGCCAAGGTCTGGGGGCCCATGCTAAGGATGATGAAGTGCATGGTCAGGGCAGTGCAAAGCTGTTACAGGCCTTTATCCAGGGGGAAGATTTGGCCAAATTAGTGTTTTGGAAAGATTTTAGCCTGCACAACAGGGAATGGATTGGAGGTTCCAAAACACGGGGGATGGGTGGGGGCAAGGAATCCAGAGAAAATGCTGGTGAGTAACTCAAAAGAGATTATAAGACCTGAGCTGGGAGGGACATGAAAGGGAAAAGATTTGGTGACTGATTAGATGTAGATGGGAGGAAGGAGACTGAAGCAAAGAGGAGAACTCTGTAACATGGGTAGTGTCATTCCCTGTGGGAAAGAGAACAGGAGAGGCAGTCACAGGCGCAGTGGGGCACCAAAGAAGGGGAGCAGCAGTAAAAGTAGCCACGGGTCTGGAAATGATTATTCATAATTTTCTTGATTTATTTCATCCAAATCTAATCAAGCCCACTAGCATCTCAGTCAGGCCTCTTCCCCAGAGCCAAGAAGCAAAATGTAGCGCCATCAGTTTCCTTGTCTCTGCCTCTCCTCCCCTCTGGGCTTCTCTTTCTCCAGTTATTAAATAAAGAGAATACCCATTCCATAATTTAACACAGAGAATGACTAGACAGTACCCTATGGTCAGGGTTTTAACTCAAAACTTAGGTAGGGTTTTACTGAGGAGGCAGAGCAATTGTGAATCAACTGACCCAACATGGGAGCCCCATTATCGCTTTGACACGCTCCCCTCCAAGGATGAGGCGATCTCCTCCTCCAGGGAAGACTGCCCTGCCTTTCAATAACTCTTCTTGTTAGGAAACTCCTCTTTGTTAAACTCTGCCTGTTTGTAGCTTGCACCCTCTGGTCCTAGTTCTTCATCTCTCTATCATTCATTCATTCAATCCGCAAAGATCTGTTGATCACTTAGTAGGTGCCAAGCATTGTTCTAAGCGCAAAGTACACAAATGTGAACTAAATTGATAGAACATGTGCTCACACAGAAGTTATATATCTTAAGTGGAAGGACAAACAGTAACTACACAAAATATGTGAGATAATTTCAGACGGTGATAAGCATAGCTAAGGAAATATTCCAACAAGATGATGGAATAGAAAATGACTGAGAGGGGGCTAATCTAGAATGATTAAATACGGACACTCTCTCTGAGGAACTGACATTTACGTTGAGATTTGATGAATGACAAGGAATCGATCCTTTTTGTTGTTGTTGTTCAGATAGAGTCTCACTCTGTGCCCTGAGGTTGAGTGCCATGGCATCATAGCTTTCAGCAACCTCAACCTCAAGCAAACCTCTTGCCTCAGCCTCCCAAGTAGCTGGGAGTACAGGCGTCCACCACAACACCCAGCAGGGTTTTTTTTTTGTTGTTTTTTATGTTTTTTTTTTTGAGATAGGTTCTCACTCTGCTGCCTAGGTTAGAGTACAGTGATGTTATCATAACTCACTGTAATCTCAAACTCCTGGGCTCAAGTGATCCTCCTGCCTTAGCCTTGTGAGTAGCTGGAAATACAGGTGCACACTGCAAGCCCAGATTTTTGTATTTCTTGCAGAGATGGGGTCTTGCTATGTTGCTCAGGCTGGTCCTGAATTCCTGGCCTGGAGTGATCCTCCTGCCTCAGCCTCCCAAAGTACTAGGACTACAGGCATGAACCAGCATGCAAAACTTGGTTTTGATATATATGTTTTTTTGAAACAGAGTCTCACTTTGTCACCCCTGGTAGAGTGCCATGGTGCCATAGGTCATAGGAACCTCAAACCCTTGAGCTCAAGTAACTCTCTTGAACACCTGGCTATTTTTTAGAGTTGAGGGTCTCACTCTTGCTCAGGCTGATCTCAGACTCCTGCGCTCAGGCGATCCACCCAGCTTGGCCTCCCAAAGTGCTATCAATCCATTCTAAAGATGAGGAAATTAAGGTACAGAGAAGACAGGTGATTTTCCCAGGGTAAGACAATGGTTAAATGAATAACTCTAAAGTACTTCTCCCTCTTGCAATGTGATTATACAGCAGTGACTTAAGTTCAACTGTGGTCTGTGGTCAGCATCTTCAGCGTTCATAGCTCACCCAGGGCACAAAGTTCTCCTTTGGTCTCATAAATTATCACCCACCACTGACCAGTCAGTTCCCTTTCTGGACCACCTCTCTTAAATGAGGGCACTGAATTAAAATCAATATAATCAATACAAGCTTTGGAATTAGACAGGTCTGGGTTCAGATTTCACCACGTGCTAATTATGTGATTAAATTTCTTTAGATCATAGGTTGCTCATCTGTAAAATGGGGTGAGAATTATTTCATTATCTCTTTGGGAGAGTTAAATGAAAAGTGATAGTGTACATAAAGTAAGTGATGCATAATAACATCAGCTACTTTAAGGGATCTGGTAACTGTTACCAATTATGAATAATCCTCTCAAACGTGTGACCTTTGGCAAAAGTACAGTCTCATACCCCCTCTTGTGATGGAGACAGGAATTACAACCTCTGGGCTGACCAGTGGTCTTGGTGCTGAAATTAGCCTGATATAGGGGCTAAATGGAAGGGACTAACATTTGATAAGCACCTATCTTTGGGGGAGGGGGGGAGGGATAGGGTCTCGCTCTTTTGCTCAGGATAGCATGCAGTGGCATCATCATAGCTAACTGCAATCTCAAATTCCTCAGCTCAAGTGATCTTCCTGCCTCAGCCTCTGGAGAAGCTGGGACTATAGGTGTGTGCCACCATGGCAGCTAATTTTTGTGTTTTTGGCAGAGAAGGGGTCTTGCTACTTTCCTCAGGCCTGTATCAAAGTCCTGGGCTCAAGAAAAGCTCTAGCCTAGTTCGTCCAAACTGCTAGGACTACAGGCAGCCGCTGCACCTGGCTTATCCCAGGAAACTTCTGAGGCAACTTCCATGTTACCTCATGTCCCTCAACCATTCAATAGAAGATAAAACTGAAGCTCAAGGTTGAGTGTATTTTCAAAAATAATGTGTATTAAAGACTATTCATGGGTCGTGAGAGACAAAATAGACCTAAATGAAGCAAATAGCTGGAAAAATCAGTGATATTTATTGCACTACAGCAGAGGTCCTCAAACTTTTTAAACAGGGGTCCAGTTCATGGTCTCTCAGACCATTGGAGGGCCAGACTATAGTTAAAAAAACAAACAAACTATGAACAAATTCCTATGCACACTGCACATATCTTATTTTGAAGTAAAAAAACAAAACGGGAACAAATACAATCACACCACCTCATGTGGCCTGCGGGCTGTAGTTTGAGGATCCCTGCACTACAGGATAAAATTCAACCTCTTTAGCAAATTTGATCAGGTCATTTTATCTCCAGCTTTATCTCGTACTAACCCCCTTGGTCCTTGTACTCTGGCCACACGGAATGTTTTACAGTTGCAAGAAACAGCTTTATATCCCAGCATTTTTTGCACCAGCCTTTGTCTCTTCCTTAGGTGCCTTCTTATTTATTTATTTATTTGAGACAGAGTCTCACTCTGTCACCCTGGGTAGGGTACAGTGGAGTCACAGCTCACAGCAACCTCAAACTCTTGGGCTCAAGCAATCTTCTTACCTCAGCCTCCCAAGTAGCTGGGACTACAGGCACATGCCACAGTGCCCAGCTAATTTTTCTATTTTTAGTAGAGTCAGGGTCTCTTGCTCAGGCTGGTCTGGAACTCCTGAGGTCAAAAAGCCCACCTGCCTCGTCCTCCCAGAGTGCTAGGATTACAGGTGTGAACCACTGTACTTGACCCCTTAGGAGCCTTCTTCAGAATTCCTCCTTTGTCTCGAAAACTACTTCCTACTTATCCTGCCATCCCATCCTTCTTACTTGTAGAGAATTTAATTAATTAATTTATTTCTGGACTTTATGGGACTTTAATACACACACAGAGTGCACATGCCAGGTTCTAGAGTAGACTCTGAAGATACAACAGTGAACCAGAAGACACATAAAAGCTCTGCCCTGATGGACCTTACGCTTCAGAGGTACAGAGAACACACGTTGGTGGTTTACAACATGGCGGTGATGGTGGGGATGAAGAGGAGTGAATCAGTTCACTAGACCTACTGTAACAGAGTACCACAGATTGGGTTGGGTGGCTCAAACAACAGCCGTTTATTTTCTCAAGTCTGGAGGCATGAAGTCTGAGATCGTGCTTGGCTTCTCCTTGGCTGATACTGGTCGTCTTCTCCCTCTGTCTTCACATAATCTTCCCTGTGTGTTTCTATGTTCTAGTCTCTTTTTCTTATCAAGACACTGGTGGTATTGGACAATGGCCCACCTTTATGGCTTTAATTTAATTACCTCTTTAAAGACCCTACTTCCAAATACAGTCACATCCTGAGGCATCAGGTGTTAGGACTTTGACATATGAATGGGATGGGAGCACATGCCATTCATAACCAGGAGGGGGGTGGACTTTTAAAGATATTTAGGAGAAAAAAATGAACAGTAATTGACGATTAAAGAGTGAGGTTAGAAGGGGATGTCAAAGACGGGTGTCAGGTTTCTAGTGTGTAAGGAGGGTGGTGCTTTTTACTTATATGATAAGGAACTCTGTAAGAAAGATCACTGTTAGGACCACTGGGGTCCATTTCCTTTTTTTTTTTTTTTTTTCCTTTTTTTGTAGTTTTGGCCAGGACTGGGTTTGAACCCGCCACCTCTGGCATATGAGCCTGGCGCCCTATTCCTCTGAGCCACAGGCACCCTCCTCCATTTCCTCTTTTTCACTAGTTGTAATCCTTTAGGGGTCCTAAAACAATGTACAAAAATACATTAGTTTGGCCAGTGGCATATTAGGGTATTAATTGGTATGTGGTATCCACTGCGTCTGGAGGATTGGATCAGGTGTTATCCATGAAGTATGAATCAAGAAAGACAACTTTCAGAATTACTTTACACGAAAAAAATGGAAAAACTTATTTTGCCAGCTGAATTTCTCTCACTGACTTCCAAACCCTGTAGCTTCTTCCCTTACCGTAAGAGGAACCATGTGGTGGAGCAGTGAAGGTAGACGCCAGAGGGGAGCAGGAAAAAGGTGAAGGAAAGAGTAAGAAGGGAGGTTGGGCTGGAGGGACACAGACAGCCCAGGAATGACTCATTTACAAATGAGAAATGCAGTTGGCTGCTGTGGCTATAATCCTAGAACTTTGGGAAGGGAGGCTGAGGCAGGAGGATTGCTGGAAGCCAGGAGTTTGAGACCAGTTTGGCAACAGCAAGATCCCATCTCTACAAAAAAAAGTTTAAAAATTAGCTGAGCCTGGTGGCTTATGCCTGTAGTCCCAGCTAGTTTGGAGGCTGAGGCAGGAAGATTGCTTGAGCCTAGGAGTTTGAGGTTACCATAAACTATGATGATGTCACTACACTCTAGCACAGGCAACAGAAAAAGACCTCGTCTCAAAAATTAAAAAAAAAATTTTTTTTAGAGAAAAGATGAATTCAGAAGCCAGCAGCTCATGTTCGAATCCCAGTTCTGTTAACTGCCAGCTTATGTAAATTATTTACCTACTTTGTGCCTCAGTTTCCCTATCTGTAGAGCAGAGGTGATGGTAAACAAAAAAAAATTATTCAGGTTGTCGTTAGGATTAATGAAAGTGGAGGATTTAGAATAGTTCCCAGAACACTATGCTATTTAAATGTTTGTGTTGCCAAGTGAGGAATGTTTGAAATCAGTTGTTTCGAAACTTCTTTGCTTACATGATCCTGGAAAGAATTTCAGAAAACTATGTACCCCGTCACACACTTTTAAGTTGACGTCTCAATGTTTCATCATATAAATATCTGCAAAGAACATAATTTCTGGTATACGGTGAATATTAACGTTTAAAATAAAACTGTTACAGGTATCCCCTGTAAGTACCATAGACATTTGATACCCACATCATCCACTTAAAACTAACATATATACACAAGCTATTCTTAATAGTTGGAAACTTTGTATCATTCTGTTTCTCTTTGAATTTGTTTCTTTCATTCAACCAACGGAATTTTAACCTAATGTAAACCATTTATATGCTCAAGTCTCTCATTGATCACCATGTCATGTTGCTCTATAGTAAAAACATGTACTTAATGGGAATAAAATGTTAAATTTCCTTTAACTATTAATGTAAGAATTGAAGTTGTCTTGGACAACTTTTGTATGGTTTTCCACTCTGGCTTTGGTTGTCTCTGTGGTAACCAGCAACATTTGTGCCCTAAGGACACCTCCCCAGAGCTCCACTCTCCTCTCTCTTGCTCCGGAGGCTCTCTCTTACCTCTGTGTGTTCATTCTCTCAGGAAATCAACTCCTTTAGGGCTTTCCTTGACCAATCAGGACAATCAGCTCAATCAGAAACCCCATTTGGCTATCCTTCCTGGGCTCTCTCCCTCATCCTCCCCCTCTGCTTCCTATAATCCCTAAATATATGACCTGGACAGAAGGCCTCATCTCAGCCTCCACTATTTGGAAAACCTAAACTAAAGCATAAAATTTGGGGCCAGGTGCGCTGGCTCAGGCCTGTAATTCTAGCGCTCTGGGAGGCCAGGGCAGGTGGATCGCTTGAGCTCAGGAGTTTGAGACTAGTCTGAGCAAGAGCAAGACTCTGACTCTACCAAAAATAGAAAAACTAGCTGGACATGGTGGCAGGTGCCTGTAGTTCCACCTACTGGGGAGGATGAGGTAAGAGGAGCTTTTTTTTTTTTTTTTTTTTGAGACAGAGTCTCACTATGTCGCCCTCAGTAGAGTGCCATGGCGTCACAGTTCACAGCAACCTCCAACTCTTGGGCTTAAAGCAATTCTCTTGCCTCAGCCTCCCAAGTAGCTGGGACTACAGGCACCTACCACAACATTCAACTATTTTTCTGTTGCAGTTGTCATTGTTGTTTGGCTGGCCCGGGCTGGGTTTGAACCCACCAGCCTGCATGTATGTGGCCAGTGCCCTACCCACTGAGTTTCGGGCACCACTCAAGAGGAACTCTTGAATCCAAGAGTTTGAGGTTGCTGTTAGCTATGTATGATGCCACAGTACTCTACCTAGGGCAACAGAGGAAGACTCAAAGGGGGGGGGAGTAAATTTTTCTTCCAGATTCAGTTACCATCACAAGAATTCTTACTATGCCAATCAAAACAACAAAACATTACAAATGCTAATCATTAAACACAAAAAGTAAAATTCTATTGAAAATGTATCCTTTGATGACATGAGGTTTTACAATTTTTGGTTCACATCAAGAATGTATTTTATGGGGCGGCACCTATAGCTCAATGGTTAGGGTGCCAGCCAGATACACTGGGGCTTTAGGGTTCAAACCCTCCCCAGACCTGCAAAAAACAACGACAACTACAACAAAAAAATAGCTGGGTGTTGTGGTGGGAGCCTGTCATCCCAGATACTTGGGAGGCTACGGTAAGAGAATCACTTAACCCCAAGAGTTTGAGGTTGC